>LLCD01001122.1:0-12576 GCA_001414355.1 Hymenoscyphus salicellus
ATTTACTTTTAAATCAAGTTGAGGAGAGCAAATAGCTGAATGCGGAGCTTCGTATATGCTGAGCTGTCTCTACGAACTGGCCACATCACGATGCATCTATAGTAACTCTAACCGTCTCACACCCGCGCGCAGAGATCAAGCGCGTATGTGAAGTCTATCTTCAATCAGTCTATCCAACGGCGGGCCTAAAGAATCCATCAACATCTACGTCATATATCTCATTCCTCCACCCATTCAAAATCCCCTAATTATCCCAAACCCCCGGATACAAAAACTCCACAGCTTTCATACCCTCCTCCCCGCGTCCCTCCTTCTTAGTCATAAAACCAAGCATACTCCTCACACTCCCTTCAAAATGCTTGCCCTCCCTCACATCCTTAATCTCCACATCATCAGCACAAAGCCTATCCAGAACAGCCGCAATAAGACGTTTCGCGTTTTCGCCATTGGCCTTCATATGTCCCATAACCATGCTGACATCCACGTCTTCGGAGGAGTGCCAGCAATCGTAGTCGGTGGCCATGCAGATCATTTGGTAGGCGATCTCGGCTTCGCGGGCGAGTTTGGCTTCGGGGAGGACGGACATATTGATTACGGAGCCGCCGGCTGCGCGGTACATGTTTGATTCGAAGCGGGTTGAGAATTGGGGTCCTTCTGGAGAAGGGGAGGGGAGTTAGTGTTTGGATGGGGGTATGGGGAAAGGGAAAGGGAGAGACGGACCCATGCAGACTATTGTTCCTTTGTCGTGCATTACTACTCCTTCACCTGCCAGGGCGTGGCCACATTCGCTAACGATCTGTTTCTAAAGTCAGTCCTGGACGTTTGACGGAGAGAAAGCAAACATACCTTGCCGATTGTGGCATCGAATGGATCTGCGAAACCCACGTGTCCAACGACCCCCTTCTCGAAAAAGGTAAATGGTCTGACACCTGTGTAAAGTCAGCGATTCTTCTCTCTCCTCTCGTTCAATTCCCCTCTCCATCCGCTCCCCCAATTCCTCTTCTGCCTGCCATCCTTCCTCCTCCATTTGCCCCTCTCTTGTGTCCCCTCTGGTCCATCTCTTCCCATCTCTTCCCTACACCCTCCCCATCAACAAAAAAAAACCAAACAAAAACCACCAACTAACCTTTAGTCCTATCCCAAACCTGGTCCGGCACAAGAAAATCCCTCGGCTTAACCTCCTCCCTCAGACTCCCCACCGCACTGAAAGCCACCAAGCACCTCACACCAATACTCCTCAGCGCCGCAATATTCGCCCGACTATTTACCTCATGCGGCGCAATCTGATGGTGCAATCCGTGTCGACTCAGGAAGGCGATGGGAGTGCCGTTGTGTGTGCAAATCGAGATGGGAGAGGAGGGGTATCCCCATGGTGTTAGAGGGTTGAGCGAGGCGACGGGGATGTAGCCTGGGAGTTGGGAGAGGCCTGTTCCGCCTATGAGGGCGATTTTTACGGGGTCTGTGGGAGGGTTAGTGATGGGAGAAGGAGGATGGAGAGGTGTTTTTGGAGTTGGTGGTGCCTTGGGGGTTGAATGGAGATAGATGGAGACTGAGATGGAGATGGAGGGGTACGGACCTGGGTATGTGGTTGGGAGATCTGCCATTTTGAAGCGTGGGAAGTGTATGTACAGGACGAGGATTGAAACACGATGTGAAGGCAGTTTATGGACACTGAAAGCTGTCGTGATTCATATACAGAGATGCTATCAATCCACGTGTTGAAGCTCTCTGGATTTCTGGAGGTCGCGGATGAGCAATTTTACCCCTCCAAAATTTATAGCCCCCACTATTTTACAGGGGTGCCCCATCTTCTCCATTTAGTCCTGTGTTACATGAAGTTGGATATCAAAAAGGGGTTCATCAAGCGATTCTTTGAGGTTAGAAGTTATTTTGGTGATAAAATTGTTAGGTATTTGTAACCCCTAGCAAAGTGTCAAAAGTGCAAGTTGAACTTGGAAGGGACCAGTGACAGCGACGAATTAGAACGTGAGATTCAGAGGGTATGTTGTCATTGCACTCATTCACTTCATCTACCTGTATCACTTCCAAAAACAACCTTCAGTCTAAGCACAATCCCGTATCCCCTCTCAGTCCCAAAAAGCCCCATCTCATCCTCGGTTCTAAAGACAACCTCCTCCGCGTTAACTTCCATCGACACATCATCCTCGGCATCAGCACTATTCGACATAGCTTGCTGAGTGTCATACTCCAATTTCGAATCTTTACGTTCATGAACTGGCGAGGTAGGCACAACTTTCGAAGTACTCTTCTTCCGTCCCCAAAACGAACGACTGGAACTGCTTTCCGCCTGCGGACTTCGAGGACTTGGTACAACCCGTGGTGGCAACCCCCTCATCCGTAGCGTCGGAGGCGGTGGTTTCAAATATCTTGCTAATCGTCTCGCCATATCTTCATCCTTCCAGAACCAAGTTTCTCTGGGTTCACTCGAGCATTCATCATAAACCGGTTCATCTTTACTTCGAACTCTCACGACTCTATCGTATTCATCCTTATCTTTAAAATCGTAGTCCGTAGGTATGGCATTGTCGTCTGTAAGTCCATTTGCGGGAACCAAAATGAGCGTTCCCTTTTTCAGCCCCGAGTTGGCGAAGTCCGAGAGGAAGATTTGAATTTGAGTCGTGAGGAGAGAGAGGATTTTCTCATCGCGAGCGGAGGAGAGTAGAGATTTTTGAGACTCGAGGGTGCTGATTGTTGTACTGATGGTGCTCAGTTGAGATCGTATTTGGGTGGAATAATATGTGGAAGCGGAAATGCTTTCCGCGTAGGAAGGAGGAGCTGGTTCATTTGCGTCATCATATGGAGGAATAGGTTGTTTAGAATCCATGGTAGGAGATTGTCCGGGAGAATACGAAAAGCTGGGGCCTAGACTGGTTTTGCGGGAATTCGGCCTGAATGATTCTGTCTGTTGGTCGTTGATGAAGCAATGGTGATTGTTTGGATTCAGCTGGCGGTCTTAGTCAATAATGACATTCAAAATCACAACAAAACATAGACCAGCAGAGGTCCTGAGGTCACGAGGTGGGATTTCTTTTCAACGGACCCAACTGCTAGTGTTGCTAATCTCAAGAACACGGCAGTTGTAGAAAACTGATTTTGCTCTTGAAGATCCTACGACATACGACATAAACTCAGCAGCAATCCAGGGGTCGAGACTGAGTGATTTTTGTGGTGATTCAAAGAAGGATACGATTTTCCAAGCGGCTGAGATTCTTTCAAGAGCAGAAATGCCTCAGCCTCGAAACTCCACCTGGCCTGTGAGTATCATGTAACTCTGATGGCAATGGAAATAGGCAGTTGGTGTTGAATAGGGTTCGTAGAGGTTGTGTGTCAATGAGCTTCGGGAATAACAGTCTTGCAGTTTGAACCGGTGGCTTGGATGAGGCTGAGTGTGACGAGGTCAAAGAAGGTGTCACCAGTGAAGTGAATTCAAACAGGCACGGTCCAACGAGGCCTCCCGTGGACGAGGATAAAGATGAAAGAACTTGAGAGTTTAGCGAAAGACTGGATACGATGAAGTTGTCTGTTGTGTCTGCCTTGCGGTGGCCCAATCCAAGACATGTCGGGTCCCCAAACGGGTCACTGGTGGAGATCGCGCCCCACTGTTACCTTCTAGCGTCATTCGAGAAGGGTGTGCGGCACCTGGCATAGCCCACCCGAATTTCCCCGCGCTCTTTCTCCCGTCACTCCAATCAACCCACCAGTCAGCCTCATTCCTGCTTGAGCTTGGAATCCGATTTCCCTTTCCATTTCCACTTCCACTTCCATTTCCATTTCCACTTCCATTTCCATTTCCAACATGCAGCAACCTTTCTCGTACTGGAGTGGCTTGCAGTCAATTGACTCTTCGCCGTTGGGAATTGCCTCACCAACCACCTTGTTGGCCCAGGCCCTGAGAGTGCGGCATCCCATTGCCATGCATTCCAACGCTTAGGAATCAGTGGGATGCTTTTGTTTTCTTTCTTGTTCAACCCCAGCTGCTGCAAACTTGATACAACACTAGCTGCACGGTTTCGGGAGCGGAGACTTTTCATTGAATGAATCTTTCCACGGTAGCTCGGCTGTGCAAAAAAAGCTTCCACTGCACCAATAAGGCAACCAAATACCACCACAGGGGACTGAACTGTTCAAATACGAGCGGTTGGTCAGCCAAGGTTGAAGGCATCTATCTTCTACATCCGAGATCGACGCCCGACTTGTGTGAATCGATTTCATCAAAGATCCCCAAGCTGAAGGCATGCTGAGCAATCCTTTGCAGCAAGGCGCCATTCAGAGAGGCGTAAACAAGTCCTGTGATTCTTTCGACGGGTAGCACGGCTGGTGGCATGGCAGCCTTGTACTTTTCCCCACGTCCTATCATATATAAAAGAGATGGGCGTGTAACACAGCAACGCCATCAAGAGTCATCACGGTGTCTTTTCATCCCATTCATCAACTCCCAGCTCCCAGCTCCCAGCTCCCAAAAGTATTTCGTGAATAACTCTCATATTTGGTGGCTATTTCAACATTTAATTGGGATTGAGATTGGAAATTGAAGTTATCATTGAAAGAACATCAGATAGAATTTCTCTGATCAATCAGAATCCTCTAAATCAACTACCAGAAATCAGACGGTCACTAAAAACATACCAAGGTACTTATTCCCGTCAAGTTCCTCACCTGATCCTCCTCGTGCTCCTTCCTAAGCTTGAGGCTTAGTTGACGATAGCAAGTGAAGTAAAGCACGAATCTGGGGAAGCTACTTCCTGCGCCAACGATCATCCATTCACTCTCACTCCAGCGCTGCTGCTCCGCCGCCACCTTTCTTTCATATACAAACAAACGTCGCTCAACCGCTTTGCTTCTTGTATTAATACAACACAATAGCAATCCATTGCTCATATTGATTTTCATCGTCCAACTCTACGTTTCTACCATCCATATCTTCTCTTAATACCGCCAATCCATCACCAACGCGGTAACCACCACGATGTATACCGTTGCATCTCCCGACGAGTACCTCGCCATCACTGGTGCAGGTATTCGTACAGTGAAGATCACCAAGAGCGCATGGATTTGGCCATTGCAAAGAGTATGTGATGCACCCTCAAGGGGCATGTTTGAATGCTGACGATAAATCACAGTGTCAACGATTCAGCATCCAACCACATGTAAGTTCCACCTGCTTCCATTTTCCCGTGACATGCTAATACATGCAGGATTACTCCATGAACCTCCAAGCAATGACAAGAGAGAAACTCCAATTTCTCCTTCCAGTCGTTTTCACAGTCGGTCCTTATGTCAATCAAAAGGGTGTTATTGATGGTCAACCAACAAGAGACTCCCCAGATGCCACCGTAGTTCACGCACCAGCTCCAGAGGACCGCGGAGATGCTCTCATGAAGTATGCTATGCTTTTGTCGGAAGGAGAGGGAAAGAAGGGTATCACCAAGGGTCAGCACATTGAGAATATCGTCAAGGGTATTATCGAGGGTGAAACTCGTGTTCTTGTCTCGAGCATGACTATGGAGGAGATCTTTACCGAGCGTGAGGTATGTTGACTCCTTTCCAAATTCCCAAATGTGGATTTTTGGCTTTTGGTACAGATTGATGCTAAAATTGAGAACAGGAATTCAAGAAGCGCATTTTCCGCAACATCCAAGGCGAACTTGGTCAATTCGGTCTCAAGATTTACAACGCCAACGTCAAGGAGCTTCGTGATGCCCCACAATCCAGCTATTTTGAGTCTCTTTCCCGAAAGGCACACGAGGGTGCTATCAATCAGGCAAGAATTGATGTAGCAGAGGCCCAACGACGTGGTAATGTCGGAGAGGCTCAGCGTCAGGGAGAACAAAACCGAGAGATTGCCAAGATTAATGGTCGGTTTCCCTCAACTGATTCCCAACATCACTCACTAACCTTTTTCCTCAGCCGAGACCGCTGTCCAGAAGACTGAACGAGATTCCGAGCGAGCACAAGCAGAGGCTACCCTCGCCACACGCAAGACTGTCTTCAACCGTGATGTTAGCATCGCCCAAATCGAAGCAACCCGTGCCACAGAATCCCGAGACGAAGAACTCCGAAAGGACGTCGAAGTCAAGCGTGCATTCACAGAACTTGAGAGACTTCGAGCCAGCGATGTCGTAAAGGCAACCATTACCCGTGAAGCTAAGCAACAAGCTGCCGATGCAAAATTGTACGAAGAGCAAGCCAAGGCCAACGCCGCTCTCTTCACCGAACAAAAGGCCGCTGATGCACACGCCTATACCCTCCGCATCCAAGCCGAAGCTAACTTCCTCGCTGCCACAAAGGAGGCTGAAGCCCAGCTTGTTCGTCAACAAAAGGAGGCTGCTGGTTTATCCGCCATGGCCGGTGCTTATGCTGATCTCTCACACGCCTTTGGTGGTCCAGCCGGGTTGATCCAATATCTCATGATCGAGAAGGGAGTCTACCAACAGATGGCTAAGCACAACGCCGATGCTGTTCGTGGCCTTAACCCTAAGATGACTATCTGGAATACTGGTGCTCAAGCTGGTAGCGAGGGTGGTGAGGGTGCGGCTGGTGGAAGCGGAATGGGAGGTGTTGAGTCGATTCGCAATATGTATCAAATGCTCCCACCGCTGATGTCTACTATTAATGAGCAGACTGGTATTGTAAGTTGAACTTTTCCTCCGCCATTGAGACATGGGTGTTAATGATTTGCAGGTCCTCCCAGAGTGGCAATTCGGTAAACTTGCTGGCCAAATCTCAGAGCAGGAGGTTAACGGCAAGAAGGTTGGTGGCATGGGTGCCAACGGAGGCCGAAGTTAGAGAGTGATTGTGTGTTATACCCCCCATTTACGGCCGAACCGGCGGACTTTTTCTTTTTCCCTTTGCATATCTCTTTTGTCTCATCATCTCCTTGATCTCCTTACGAGGTGTAGTTCCTTCAGTGAGGAAACACCGTAGTTCTACTACTACTACCTTGGTACTACTATACGTTATAGATAGGAGCGCTACTACGTTTTCTTGAGGGCACATCTACTCTCCCAGTTGATGGGTGATTTGTTTGCTGTATGAATGGGATGTTTCTTCTTTGATGTTCTGAGCGTGGGGGGATATCTTCTTTTTGATTTGCCTTTTTTTGCCGTGGGGCGTTTAGATGATAGGCGGTGGTGTGTATTATTGAGCGAGCTAGCTGGGTGAGCGGTGGAGATGGAGGGAGACAATTGGATGGGTGAGGATAATTACCACAGCGAGTAGGAATTGAGAATTCTTGTTTTATATTAACATTTTGTGGTGCGTGATCAGAAGGTTACTTGTTGGATTCAAATTTTTATCTTGCTGATTCTAGAAGTTATTTTATCTGGCATTGGTTCAATTATCCCTCCACCCCGAATTTGCGACTGTAGTCCAAGGCACAAAGACCCTTCTACCATTCTCCCAGGTCTTCTGAAATAATAAAGGCCATAAGGGTCGAGCTTTGTAGGATAATCGAATTGATTTCCGGGTCCTGCTCGAACAACTAAGGTAATAGAGTGGAGGTACTTTATTCTTTGATCAGTTACGAATTCCTCTCCTCTTCTTTGATTCCGTGGAAGTATTACCCGAGAGCATTTGGGGGAGTGTGGAAGTTCTGTGTTTCTTGGTTCTTTGTTGGGTGTTCGGTTAGAGGCAAGGAGGTAGATGAAGCCGGACGATGTTATTTGAGGGGATGGCGAATGGGTGCTGTAAGTGGTGGGGGGAAGTTGAGCATATAGACTTGTTTCTCCTCCCCGTTGGATAGACGTTTTTGTTGAAGAGGGCGAGCTAGAGCCATATTTGTGAGAAATTCCTTTGTAGGGGAATTTGGGACGAGCGAGGGAGGGTTGTTTTGGGGTTCTGGAAGGGAGGGTTGAAGTCCAACTTGGGGAACCTTGGCATCAAGAATCCAGGCTAGCAATAACTTGGTCCGTAAATTCTTTCGAGCTATTCTATTGGCTCCGGAACCGGATGGAAGGTTGCGTGGCGATATTTTCACTAAATGCATTCTGGTTGAGGGGTGGATTTCTGTCGCTTAATTTTGTTGCAATCTTGGATATGATTGTCATTGGAAAAGCATCTATGTTATCTCTCGAGCAAACCAAATGAGGCAATGAAAACATAATAACTTAGTGCTTAGTCGTAGTCTTCTTCGTAGTGAGTGGTGAGAAATTATTTCTCGAATCTTAGTGTCATTGAGGTTATGGATTGGGCAAGAGAAGTTAGTTGCCTATTGCGAGCACTTCCACCATAACTGGATTCCATCTTTAGAGATTCTTATCATGACTTAGGCCCCGGTGATGGTGCTCAGATGAGACTGCTAGCCTTTTTCATGAAGCATCCCTATCTTGAATCCCAGTAAGAAGTGACTCCGACTCATACGGCTAGAGACTAATTGTCCTTTACGATCAATCATAAAATACTTCCTGTTTTCAATATGCATATATGAAATTCATGTCACTGGAGGATTCTGTCCTAAAACATATCTCGTGGTGTCACCTGCCTTTAAGAGGTCTAATCTTGGCAGGAAATGCCATCAAGTCCTTATTGCTCTTCTCCCCTGAACCATCCCTTAGTTTGGGGTTCTTAGTGGCTTGAATGAACCACTAATATACTGCATAGTGGCGTTCGCGACCTCCTTTGATTTTTGCGATCTCTCCAAATATCCGATCATCGAATCAACGGCTTTCGTGCAACCACACCGGCGTCAGGCCAACCAGTCATTCTAAAGTCAGCCTCCTATTTTTAATTTATTTGCGTCATTCGAATTGGATTTCTTGGTTCTGTGTATCCATACTACATATTCCACAAATAGGCGAACTAAGGTGTCCAACTAAAGTTGTGGGGGCCGTTTCTCAAAGTCTTGCTGTTCAAATGCTGTCTGAAATTGTAAGCCAGCCCCTCGGCCTTTTCAACGAAAGAAAATTTCGTCTATATTCTTTCTAGTTTCATTCTCACACCGCAAGAGAATGTCGAAACTCCCTCTTTTCTTGGGTTTTAGTGTCCTTGGAGGCGTAGCAGCGGATGCGACGACGGAAGGATGGGTCTGGGGCAGCCGAACAACCCGCACCACGTTCGATATACTCTGGAGTTGCCTGACGGTTATCCTAGTGTGCACATACAAAGTTATCCATTTAAATTTGCCCTCTCCGGAGGAAAGCTCAGCTTCTTGGCGACAACGGAGCTATTGGAGAATGAACCTGCGGAAGGTTAAATGGATGGCAATCATGGCAGTCTCTCCCGAAATTGTCATGGCGACAAGCATACAAGACTGGCTCTGGGCACGTCAATCAGTTCGGAAGTTTCGCTCGATAAACCTGCAACCGGAGAAACGAATTCAAGACAGCTCATCAAAAGTATCGTTAGACTTGGAGAATGGACCACAGCGATTGAATCCCCAAGACTTGTCACTTTTCAAGTATGGAACTGTTAAACGGCCGATCTCTTATATCCCGCCAGAAGCCAGCTAACCATTTAAATCAATAGAACGTGGACAAATATGCAGGCACACTATGCAGACATGTTAGCATAATCTTGATGGTTTCTATCTGCACAAGCTGCACTCTAACGCCGAAAATAGGGGCGGATATTTCGTACGATTCGAACAAAACCTCCAACCATCCACATCACCTGCAGCAGAACCAATTTCAAACGAAGAATATCCAGATGTACCTGTTTCCGCGGACCAGCTATTCGAATTGGTGACCCGGTTCCAACTGAATGTCCCCTTTGTCTCGAAGGAGGACATCAGTGATCGAAGTAAAGCGGATTTTTTCACAAAGGCTTTTGCTGTTGCTCAGTCGGCATGGCTGATAACACAATGCATAGCTCGCAAGGCGGAGGATTTGCGTGAGTTGGAATGATATTTCTCGGTAGTACAATGTGGCTAACTTGGGCGGAAAGCCTTCTCGCAGCTCGAGCTTGCTACCTTGGGATTCGTTGGATGCGCAGTAGTTATGTACGGTCTGTGGTGGAATAAGCCCTTCGACGTGAAACGATCAGTCACCATCGAATGTCCAATTCAATATCGAGAAGAGGTGTTACAAATGCTTCGAGATAAATTTGAGGCACGATACAGTTCGAAGTTTCTTTCTTTTACTTGGGAACGATATGCAGTAATGCAGCGCATTCCAAACTGGGCATACTTAGATGATCTCGGCCTAAGTAAGTCCTATCTCCCATCCATAGATCGAGCAAACAATGAAACTAACAAACATAGAACGGCGGACGTGGCTTATGTCGGTTCTTTCTATCATGGGTCTTGGTGCCGCATTCTCGGCACTGCATATCACGGCCTGGGATTGGGATTTTCCGACCCCAGCAGAGCAGACTCTATGGCGTGTTGCTAGTTTAGGAGCAACCGTTGCGTGTGTCCTAGTTGGCGGTTTACTGCCATTCATGGGAACTGGAAGCAAATGGTGGCAAAGAATAATTGTTATAACAATTATCATGCCATTTTGGGCATTTTATATGCTTGCGCGTGGAGTTTTGCTAGTACAGGTGGTCATTTGTATGAGAAGGATGCCTGCTGAGGTTTATCAAGACGTACCCTGGACGTCCTACATTCCACATGCATCCTAAAAGCATTTTATTAATTTGCAACATATAAGGTTACAGGGGTAGATGATATAGACTATCAAAAAAACCCCCTCTCGATACATCAAATTTCTCCCACTCTCATAGACTTGAACTAGCACCCTTTAGAAGCATTTGATTGAAAGAAGTCGCCTAAGACAATCCCGGAACGCTTATGAACGCCACAGACTTATTTGAACACCGTTAAGAGGCTGAAGTACGATCTCCGCTTTTAGATTTGGCTCATCCGACATATGATTTTCCACTTTATCAAAGACCTGGAGTATTCTGGTGACAGTATATCCGATCTCGGCTAAGGCGAACTGTTGTCCAACACACGTTCTTGGGCCACCGTTGAATGGTATGTAAGTCCAAGGTAAGGGCGTCTTCTCAAACCAACGTTCGGGTGAAAATTCCAATGTATCTTGGGTCCTACGTTGTAGAGCCAGTGTCGAGTATCCGATCAAAGTGTCTTTCAAAACGCCGATTGGGAGCATGCCGGAGCTCCCACCACCACGGGGGAGGCACGTATCACGAAGTGCAACTCGTACATTAAAAGGAATTGACGGGTAGAGTCTCAGGGTTTCATTCAGTACGTTCTGAAGTACAGTCATTGTTAGCAGGATTCAAGTTACAGAACCAGCGTTGAATAACTTGCGTGTAGGTATCTCATGGATTTCAAATGCTCGTATGTTGGAGGATTGTTCGATCCTACGACTTGCATAATTTCTTTGCGTAAAGTCTCAACCACTTTTGGGTGCCTTGAAAGCTCATAGAATGTCCAGGATAATGCTGATGCTGTTGTGTCTCGGCCCGCAAGAAGTACCGCAATAATTTGATCGCGGAGCACTTTACGATCCTGAGTGAACTCTGACAAAGCTTGTAGAAAGGTGTATTTTCCATCATAATCTATTTCTTTTGTATCAGATAAAGCTTGGTCTATAAATGGATTGACGAATTCATCAATAACGTGGAGTGAAGAGTAATACGACGACTTTGGCAAAAACAAATTGGCCGGCCTACAGTTCCGTTAAAGGGGCTGCAAGCATTGACGACCTTAAAAGAAACTCACCCAGATTTGGTAATTATATTTTGAACTCTCTGGACTTCGGCAAAGGCCCTGGAGAATGTATCGGGGGGTTTGTGAAGGCTATCAATACTCTCTCCGAACAGAAATTCGGTGGCAGTATCCAGGGTATAGCGAAGGAAAAAATCGTGAATGTCGATTTTATTTCCGTTGCCAAAGTTGATTATTGAGTCAAGAAGAATCTTAGTATGCTTTTCAAAGAGGGAAAGGTCAGAAACTCGTTGTTTGACGAATTGTGGACGAAGAAGCTGCCGGCTCGCTCGCCATTGAGGCCCGTCGGTGGTGAAAATGCTGTCTCCGAGGAATGGAGACCAATCATTATGAAACCGGGATCCTTTGCCATAGTCTTCAAACTTCGTAGCCAAAATAGCTTTGATGTTCTCAGAGTCCATCGTGAATATACATCGCAAACCAAGCAGGTTCGTCTCAACAGTCTCACAACTCGAACCATGAGGCGCGAAAAAAGCCTCCCAGTTTTCTAGATTTCGATGATGCATCGTATCGTAAATTGTATGGGCAATTATATCCAAACCTGTAACAGTTATCAACTTGGGAAGATGATGGGTTCTAATTGCAAGTACCGAATGGTAAGAAAGACCTGATTCGGGGAGCATTTCCGCCGAGTGCTTTCAACCTTTTCTGGCTCCGTGTTTTAGAACAAACGAAAACAACCGAAAGAATAGCGGTTATAGCATAACAACACGCATGTAATGGACTTGGAAGGGAAAAGACCGCCATGATTTATTTTTCGGCACAGGATTGGCAACGCTTTTGGGGGGATGAAAGGCCTTTAAAACTTCCCCAAAGACATCTCGTCGGCCAATATATCTTCAGTTGGGGTGGCTATGCAGACGTAGGTACAGGGAACTTTGGTAGGTGTGAAAAAGCTCTTGAGTGGTTAGTGGAGTGGTTGGGGG
>LLCD01001123.1:0-12567 GCA_001414355.1 Hymenoscyphus salicellus
GATTAGACGAAGACGGTGAGACACCGCGAGTTTTGGGGCCGTCGAGTGGGAGTGCTATGGTAAGGTTGGTGATGGAGGAGGCCAAGAAATATACAGATTCAAGGACGATTCGTGAACTCGTACCAGAGATTCGCCAGCGTCGACCGCCTATGAAATCCCCAGAATCCGCGTCGGGAAGGAAAAAATCATACCCTATGATCAGTGCCGTGCCAGCTCCTACATTGCCAAGTCGGTTGGTAACAGACAAGCTGATAGAGGTGTTTAATCAAAAGGGTCAGTATGCGTAGAGAAATCTTTCGCCTCGACTCCCTTTAGAATAATATTGACTTACTATTCGAGTAGCTCAATACTTGGCCCCTACGCTGCACGAGCCAACCTTTGCGAAAGACCTTCAAGAAGTCTACGATGGAAGTCTGGACCCCTACAAAAATTTCGTTTTGAGAATGGTGCTCGCGATTAGCATGCAAAAACTTGATACTCAATATTCCGGTCTAGCGGATAGTTATTATCTCGCTGCGATGGCCTATATGGAAGACGTTATTCGACCGAAAGATATCAAAACACTAACATGTCTGATATTGGTTGCACAATACTCCATGTTGACACCAACTCGTACCGCTATATATTATATTGTAGGCCTGGCCGTACGTCTTTCCCAGCAACTCGGTTTAGCAGAGGAAAAGACCATCACTCAAGGAGTATCACTGGGAATGGTGACCCCTCTTCAGCTTGACATGAAACGACGATTATCATGGATCATTCTTTCAATGGAATTAGGCCTTGCCCATAGCATGGGTCGACCCAATGCTTTTGCCACTGGAGAAAATCATTTTGATGTTGGATTTTTCGAAACCGTTGACGATGAGTATATTACTGAAGATGGTATATTGCCTGGCCCAGAGTCTGAAAAGAAGGTTGTGGCTATTCATTTCCTGCGGATGAGGCTTTTACAAGCTGAGATTCGGAGAGTTCTTTACCAAAATAAGCGACCGGAACCCAAAAATGAAGATCACCCTTGGTATCCAGAAATGGAGAAGAAGTTGAAAGATTGGCTGGACTCTTGCCCGCAGAGTTCAACGTGGAGCAAGGCTTGGTATCTGTATGTGTCTTCCGTGGTTTTCTCAAAATTATGCTCACAATTTCTAGATTTAGTGATAGATATAACACCATGATCGTGACACTCCGAAGGCCATCACCCCAAGTACCAAAACCCTCAGCCCAATCCGCCCTAATGTGCTACGAAGCATCAGCCGAAAACGTCCAACGCTCCAGCAAACAAATTCAAGCCGGCATGGTCGACATAACCTGGATCTTCCTCCTCACAATCTTCCAAGCAATCAACACAATGCTCTGGTCCATCTCCTACCCCGAAGTTCGCTCAATGCACACCAAAGACGAGCTCGAAGAAAACGTTGACATAGCCCTCGAAATCATAGCCTCCTGTCGCGAACGCTGGCCCGGCACTGCTGCAGCCTCAGACCTCTACTCCAAACTCGCAAAAGCCTGTCTCCGATCCTACGACCAACTACCAGAACCCGTTCTTCAAACCCCAGCACCGAAACATATTTCTCTCGCCCCGAGTTCGTTGGCTACGAATTCCCCAGCCTCGCTTACGGATGGCAATTCTCCGAGTGCGTCGGAACATTCTATTGCTACGAATGGAGCGCAACAGAGGAGTCAAGTGCATTTCCAGGAACCACCGCCACAGTTTGGATATGTGTTTAACCAGATGCCGGAGCAGATTCCACACTTCGATTATAGCATGCCACCACCGCAACCCGCTTTCCGCTCGAATTCTATTTTCATGTCTGGGAGTAGTAGACAATCTGATCGTCGCTTCTCCTATTTCCCTCCTGATTTCGCGCAAACCAATAACCTCGCTAATTCATGGAATCCTATGGACACCACCCAACACCAAAATCACTCCCAGAATCAAAATCAAAATCAAGCACACTCTCAATCCCAACAAAATCAAGCACAAAGCCAGGCGGCGATTGTCGATCCTTCATACATGATGCATCATTCCCCATTTTCCTTTGGTGGCTACCAGTTTGGAGAGCAAGATTATGATGTCCATATGCGACAGGGGAGTCTCAGTCAACAGCAGCAGATTGAACTTATGCAGACGCTGGAGACGGATGGGTTGGAGGAGATTGAGAGTTTCATGAGTATGGGGAGTCAGTATGAGCAGGCAAGTGGTGGGCTTGGTGGTGTTAGTGGTGGGTATCAGATGGGGGGGAGTAAGTTGAGGAGATGAGGGGATTATCGATAGATGATGGACGAGGTGGGAGGATGGATGAGTTGCAGAGTCGTGTATACTCAAATCACTACTCCAAAGCGACCAAACACAGTTCGAGCCCATAATAGATGAGGATCATGACTTCAGCCTTGCAGGAAATGAAACAGACTTTGGGGTGGTGTCTCTGACGAATAGGCGGGGAGGGGAAACCCGATGTGATGATGAGAGGGATGATCCTCGGGGTGAAGGCGTACTTTCATTTTTTTTAAAAGGAAAGGTCTAGCTGCGAAGCTTTGTATCTGATTGGGACGAGGGCTTGGGCTTGGGTGGAGGTCTTTTGAGATTTAGGTTTAGAAGGTTGGATCCTTTTATAGCGGATATAAATATAACTCGTTAACCTCGTTGGCCCGATTTCATTGATATGAAATCATATCTTGTGGTCTTGTGTGTGGATTTCAATGTAGAAGTGTGTGGGGGGTTTAGGGGGAAGGTGATATGTGAGATGTGAGAATGTGAGTTTTGGGGACGGAGGGGGAGATGGGGGTTAAAGGAAGGGGTGATTTGTGAGAGAAGAGTGGAAGGAGTGATAGAGTGGCAAGGGAAAACGGAGTGTTTTTCTGTCGGTGGGCTTATTACAATATGATTCATGTTGCGCGTAGCCCGTGGGAGAGGCAACTTGGCTGGCTCTTGAGCTGGTTTACTATTCAAGTAAGGTTCTATACGATCCCGAGACAATGGAGAAAATCAGAGATACGACGATGAGACTAAAGAGACGAGGAAAACTTTAGCCCACATTGAGAAGAGATTTTGGAGGCAAACTATGATTTTTGGCGGGTTGACATTAAGCTCAAAGTACCAACCAAGCCCCACGCCTCTGGCCATCTTCAGAGGTCAGAGTCCTAGCCAACTTTCTTTGTACACCTGAGTAATAAGTGTCGTATGATCTCATTATTCCACAAGATTTGAAACAACTGAACTAATTTCGCAGAGTAGTATGGGAATAATTAGAAAGCAGATGCTTCAGCAAATCCTGTTACTTCATTCGGTTGTCCTAACGAATTAGGAAAATCCTTTTTTTCACGGGTTAATGGGAAATTGGCTGGGACTTCTACAACAACAAACGTTTGAAGTCCTCTTGTAAGTCTTATCACTTTATCCGATTGTCCTAAATATTTAGATAGGCATATCTTTTCACTGTTAATTCAGAAAAGAAAAGCGATCTAAAAGAAAAAGCACACCTGAAACTCATTTCCCCAACAAACTCACCCCAGATCCCCGTAGCAAAAGCCAAACAAGAAATAATACACCCAAAGCTTGTCTTCCCCCCAGAACAAGAATCAATATCAGCCTTCTTCTCGCCCTTAAACACAGCTTCGGATTATTCCCAACACAAACTCCTAACTCGAAGTATCAATAACCAGCAAGCCCAAAGCCCCAGTACCAATTTCAAACTCAGCAACCATACACTTAAACTCAGTCTTCGCATTCCGTAGAAACATCAACACCAGCATCTATCTTGCCGCAAAAGAACGCGTTAAAGTTCCAACGCAGCATATACCGACTACCCTCCAGCCAGGCTATCACTGCCACCTCCTCCTCTTCCAACCCAAATCCGACGTATTTGAAAGTGAACCTGGGTTCTTGGTTGTATTCCTCTATGTAATTGTGGACGAAAGGGTCTGAGATTTTCAAGATAAAGGGTTGGCGGGGGTCAAGGTGTTAGCGGAATCTGAGGTGGATGGTGTCTGTTTGACGCGGGACAAGGAGGAGGTGTGTGTCGTGGATGTAGATGTGTTAGGGGATGTTGGGATATGACAAGCGTTGGCATTCGATGATGTCGACTGGTTTGTGTTAACCTGGATGGGGACGAGTGATGGAAAAAAAAGTCGGGACTTACAAGTTGAAGGCATATTGGCTGCGATGAGTGCAGATTCGAGTTGTTGTTTGAGGTAGGAAATGTGGGATCGAGTGGGTGGTGAGCTGACTTTTGCTTTGCAGGTTTCCTGGTAAGGGAGTACTTGTTGTTTATGTACTTGGTCATCTCTCTGTTTGTATGCTATGCGTGGCGCTAGTTGAACCTGGAAGGTAGTCAGACGACAGGGAAGGAAAGCAAACGGAAACGAACGAAATGGAAGTTTTATTGATTTTATTTCGCTCAACTTAGCAGGTAAAGCTTATCAGTCACATATTAAAATCGGGGTATATTTATCTGCTATAAACTTGGATCGAATGTAAGAAGGGGAGGTAAGTAGGTCAGCTTGACTCTTGTACTCACGCAAAGAATATTCGTTTAACTTTGAGACATAGAAATAGATTGAAAGCTCTAATTAGCATCCCGAAGAGAAACCAGTTTTAATTATAAGGCATTCTCTTGCTATGGCTCCTTAAATGGGGTGTTTTCTGATTGGACTGAGATTTCTGTTTGCTCGTCACGTGGGGACTTCGTGAAACGTGCTTAGAAGTGCCCTAAAAATGGACTACTAAGTGGGAGACTCCAAGCTGCTCTATGCTTTGGAAACTTTAAGTTTCTTCATGGGTTTCCCCTAGGTATTAATCAAGTAGAAGTGTATCATGTGACTTTGTGGCTCATTGGTTGGTTGCATGTTGGCACCTTTCAGAAGCAACAAAAGCCAGGCACCCTTTCCCAACCACCTCTGTTGTTTCATTTCGCTAATTGAAATCTTCAGTTCTTGAGAACAAATCATTACCAGCTACTCGAGCATTCTCACAATGACGGTACTTTCAGATCTCCCCATCGAAATTCTCACCAACATCATGTCATTTGTGGTTGAAGAAGACAAGCCACTCCCCCTTCTCTGTTCGATGTCAACTATTTGCCGCGTATTTTATCACACGCTACGATCATTCATCTTCAATAAGTTCGAAATAAAGTTCGAAATTCAGTCTACGGAACACTTCATGTTCGTCAATCCCGCCAAATACACCCTACTGATGCGCAGCCTGAAAGAGAACCCAAGTCTAGCAAGCCTGGTCCACGAAATCAAAATAGAATGGAAACGAGGCGATCAAGAAACATATCGTATTATCAACGAACTCCTCGAATTATTGACGAATCTTAAATCTTTGCACCTATTCGCCGAGGACGACAAGGAGTCTTTCCAGCCACATTTTCTGAAGGTCAATTCGCTGCCCCTTTTGGAAAACGTTACATTAGACGATGAGCAACTATCCATGGAAAACATACAACAGTACTTAATTCTTGAAAGTGTGGAGAATATGAAACTTGCCTCTTATTTTCCAGGAAGTTTTTCCAAGTCGTCGGCGATGAAGGGGAAGACATCGCGGCTTTTGAGCTTGGATATTGATGAGAATTTCCACATTCCTTTGGAGTCGCTTCATGAGATTCTGGAAATCTGCCCGAGGATTGAGAGTCTTCGTCTTGGAATTCCCGGGAAAGGGATACCGGGTTCTGCAAGGTATTATCTGTCGGATGACCCTTTCAAAGAGGTAACAACACCCTTATCACCAATTCGACAATCTGGAACTTTGGCTGTTGCGCGTACCTCGCTACAGAGGCTCGAGCTTCTGGTTTGCGAATGCCAATGGCCAAGTAATGGTATTGACAGAACGAGGATGGACCTGAGCATGATGGCTGCACTTAAGTATATTAGTTGTCCCGCAAAGTGCTTTTTTCCCGACATATATGGCCAACCCTATTGTTCCAGGCCTGGACTTTACAAATTGCTCCCGCCAGATCTAGAGGAGTTAAGAGTACGTAAATAGATAAATCCTCCAGAACCCCCTTGCTAATTCAGAGTCAGATTTATTTTGATTACGGAGTTGGTATCATTCGATCTTGGCTCTATCCAGGAGAAAGCGGCACCAAGAATCACGAGAAGCATTTTTTGTGGCTTTCCGAACTAGCGATCAATAAGGAATCTCATACTCCTCGACTAACGAATGTTTATCTTGAAGAGGAAGATGTATATGAGCCTGAAAGTGGAGAAACCGATTTCATACTGTGGGCACCCCCCTGTGAATTAAGGGAAAGGCTTAAGGAGGCTAGAATCAATGTGTGTGGAAAGCTTCGCTAGAGATACGTTCATACATGAAATTCTGAGATGATTGATTGTATCTTTTGGGCTATTTTGCCCGAGAAGTTTCTTTACTATGCGATAAACTTTAAAACTCCAGCCTCATCTTCACCTGCCCTTTTCTCAGCGATCTTTTGGTGCGGTTTTCGGTTTTAGTTTTGGGCCAGATCTTAGATCGCCCCTCAAGAAGCCTGGGCCATTTATGGAACTCAAAGCAACTCCTGAATCAACAAGGTGAGTTGCAAGTGCGTAATATGTGTAAGTATCAACATTCTTGGCAGCGGCTTTTCGCTCAAGCAGCATGGGTTTCTCCCACCTATAAGCAACTTGTATTCTTTTTTGGGCGTCCAGGATGGGAGTTCCTGGAGGATTTTCTATTACCACATCTTCTGCTATCATAAGGTCAGTTTTATGTCCTAAGGCTCATTGGGCTTGGGAATGAAGAGTTACCTTTCAACGGAAAAGCATGCAGCATCTAGATTTCAATTCTTGTCAGTTATTATCCTAGTGATTCTAAGGGGTTCGTCTTGCCTCGTGGAACAAACTGAAACTCCTCGTATGAGCCAACGTATCTATCCTTGCTTCCAACATATTCTTCCCCTCTTTCTTCAATTCTGCAAGACTGGAATATTGGTACTTATGCCACGGAGCACAAAGCTAGTATAAGAGTCAGATTCTCTGCACAAGCTCGGTGAGGGCTGAGGATTTTATACTGTGATTGTAGCTCGATTTTTGTTCTGGTCGTCAAATTCTTTGGCTAAGCTTAACGTTTTCAACGTGTAAGCGCCCACGCCTCTCCCCGTATTTGATCCTCGGTTACAATTTCGTATACTGCTTTTCGCCAAAACTCCGTTCTTCGTGTCTTTGAATTCGGTGTCGGCATCGTTTCTTTTGGAATTCGGCATTATATTCTTGTCAATCAGCTTTTTATTGTTGTAGTCCAAAGACTCGTCGTCAGGAACTTTTACAAACCGGGATTCGAAGCTTGGATCGTCTTGATCGCAGTAGAATCGGATGGAAGCTTGGCCTTGAAATTGAGTTTGTGTATAGCTGGCAACACTCTTGAAAGTATCTGAACAGTATCCAAAGTAAGTATTTAGAAATAACACGTGACGTATGGAACACAATACCTCTCACATAGTTCCGCATGGAAATGTCGGCCCATGGTGTTTTAAATCGCGCATTGAATATTTCGGCGTTATATCCTGCAGCTGTGTCGAGAGCTGGAAATGCTGACATCTCGTCCATTCTTTCATATGTGCGTTTGGCCAGATATTGGGCTTCTTTGAGTGCTTCGTCAAATTTTGCTTTCACATTTCTGTCTCCATTGTCTTTGTCTTTGAAGCTGCCCAATTTAACGTCTGATGATCCACAAGAAGCGGGATCAACCCAGTATGTATAGTCACCAACATCTGCATTTACTAGGACCAGTAGTATTACCCCGATAAATACAAAGACATTGACAAAAAATACCATTCTGAGTGAGGCACTTGAAGTAAGAATGGTGCCAGGTGTGTTGGATGAGTTGGGATCAAGTATCTGGCGTTTAAAGATGACTGCTGATGGATTTTGAAAGAATATAGCATGCAAAGAATGAGACTTGAAGTAAGGTTACTTACTTATATTGCCGCCGGGAAATGTCCTTTATAAGTGAAAAAGAGAATTTAATTCCAGAACCGTCTTACATACGGATCAAGGGATCTACTGAGGTCAAAGAAGCTGCGCCATCGGCAGGTCAATACACATGTCGGAAATTGTAGAACATCATTTGATCAATAGCTGTTGGAACAGTACTATTCTAGAAGTTGGGTTGATCGGACTTGATCCATACGAGAAGTTCGTATTCAAATTGGCCTTCAAAATCATCAAAAACAGACCCCTACGTAAGTATAGTGCAATCAAGCTGTCGTTTTCTAATGAGGTGTTGGTAAAGATGACACCAACTCAAAGCTGACCTTGATTCTGGGGGCCATGTCATGGTACAATAGTTAAATCCACGTACAGCAAACAAAATCCTACCAACTGGTGAAGACGATGTTCAAACTTCATTTGAATTATGTTTATCGTTTAATTGGTTTGATTTTAGCGCTGGGAGCTGTTGCGCTCCACTACAAGGCAACAAGTTGGCAACCAACTAAAAGAGGTCGCCGCTTAGCGACCCGCGACGCATAGGGCGAGAGATGTTGGTAACTTAGCCAGCTCAGAGTTACATAGAAATATTTGGGACTTGAAAAAGGAGTAAGACCCACCCGTTTCATCCAAATTAGGTTCCATTTAGAGACTCAGAACCAGAATCCTTCTAACCTGTCTTTCCAGCTGACCCTCCAGACTTGGCGGGGGATTCTCCAACGCTTCTCCAACAATTTTCCAACTCCGTCAGCCCCGATTTTCTTTGGAAAAAATTTGCTATAGTTGTTGGAATTGGATTGAAGGATGCTAACGAAGTGATATTTTGGAATTCCAACAGCCTCACCGGATGGCTTAGTTCCTTGGCACAGTTGGTAATTTTACTGAGAAGGGGCTTTCTCAAGGCACACAGCTTGTTCGTTGACTTATATATCAGTTCATTACACAAACCAACAATGCTTAAATACCATGGAATATCCTCAATTCTCTCCTCTCCAATCAACAACTTTCTCAATTCCCATTGAATAAAATATGATTGCTCCGTCGGTTTTCGTATTTTTTATTTTCATTTCCCTCAGCGCTTCTGCTGCTATCGTACCTACGGTAAGAGACATACCTTCATCGACAACAGTCGAGAAGCGTAACGATGCTACTCTCACAGTCCAATTGGGACCACTAACGAATTACTTGAAACCGACGGTAGATCTCAATCCTCAAACACAATATTTCCATCTAATTGTTTTTGATAGTCTGCTGCTACAACCCTCGTTGGAAGAGAATTTCAAATTCAGCCCGTATATGGGCCTGGAGATGGACTGAATCTACTATTCGGACCAGACTTAGCAAAGGATCTCAAAACTGCGGGTATGCTCAATATTTTCTTTGCGTACTTTATATGCTAAAACCAGCAGTCAACTCAAATTGCGCATTGACTCCAACAACGAACTGGGCGAATTGTCAAGCCAGTATCGAGAAACTGATTCCTCAACAATCAATAGAGCTCCAACGGCGACAAAATCCACTCTGGCTTCCAATTGCTGGAGCGGTGGGTATTTTTGGTTTCATCGTCCAGGCTTTTCGGGATTCTGGTCCAGATAATGCTGTAGCCAATTCCGCTGATCTTGTTCAGAACCTACACATTCCAGCCACGGATGTTGCAAAGCTGGGGAACACGGCTTTGAATACAATTTTGGTATACCCAACGGCAACAGATGATAAGAACGTGCCTACAATAACTATCACTCCTACTTTGGCACCCACGTAAGTATTGCGAGCACCTCAAAAATCACAACTGTCGCAAGACATGTACTAATTCAATAGTCCTACGCTTACAACCGAGGAAAATGGCGACTTTACAATTCACCTTGATCCAGAATTTGCAAGAATACTCGATGAACTGATTGCGGTCAATGGGGGTTGCGCCAAAGCGAAGCGTGATCTGGAAGAAGGTACAGTCTTGCAGCTTGATGCATCAGATCTACAAATAACCGACAGGATTTTCAAAACACTTGAAAGCCCTACAGATATATTTTGGAACTGTATTACCACAATTGGAGACAAAATCATCGCAAACATGCCAAATGGACCAGCAGCACCGCTTGCGCTGCCCCTACTACCTGTCAAAGAAACTGCACCGCCCATTTTTGCAGCAGCAGGTGCAAAGGCTGTCAGTGTAGGCTTTTCTCAGAAAGCTGCTATTAAATTAAAACACCTTGTTTATTCCCCATCGCAGTTACAGCGAGTTGGCAGAACCACTCTGACTTTGGTGGTAATTAGAATGTCTGGCGTTATACTTCGCCCTGTCATAAGGTTAGGTGGAAGACTCTTTGAGGAAAAATCCAAGAAAGCGAAGGATTGTCCGAATTCAGCTTTAAAGTGTAGTGATACAGGATGCGACGGAGAAAATAGTCTTTGTACTGTTGGGGAAAATGTCAACTGCCCTTGTTCAGATGGCTGTGTGGCTAAAGATATTACCCCATATTGCGACAACTGCGGGGGTGACAGTTTGGCTACTTCAAGATGCGTAGGGGTAAGTTGCACACAAAATCCTCAAGTCTGTAGAAGCTGACAAATTTGGGAACAAAGTTTCCTGATTACAATGGCTTATGGAGCGGGTGAGGACAAAAGCCTATACGATATAAAACTTGAAAGCTAACACATTCTCTAGTTGCCCTTGCATTCAAGAAATAGACGACCAGCCATACATGATCGATGAAGCGGACTTCGACAATGCTCAAAAAGCGATTGCAAACTTACCAAAAGTGCTTGCTCTCACACCCCAGAACCACAACTGCAGCGTGCAAAAAGAGATAGCGAATGATAAGACCAAGTTTCCAGAGTAAACAACACCATCTTTTATCATATCTCCAAGCTAAACTCATTGATAGTGTCTTCAAACTATTCTGTAAGGATTTTGACCTGACTGCAAATAAAACTCAACTACTTGGCGCCAGTCCAGCAAATTCTCAGTTATACGATGCTCTGAAATTGGATGTCGCTGTTCTATGGAGACCACAAAAAGAAGGAGAGGAGTGTTTACTTTCTTGTGAAGATATCTTTTCTTCTCTTCTAACTGATAAATCTTGTAAGTGAATGAAGTTTTCCCTAATTCATGAGAGGCTTGTTAACAAGAAAAGGTGTTGATGATGGAAACCCCTCCCTTGATGCGGATTTAACTACAGAGTGTGGAGGTGCATCCTGGACTGTGAGCAAAATCGCTCCTGTTGTTGACCCCAAACCCTCGACAACACTTGCGCCAATTTCCCCACCAACAACAGCACCGCCGCCACCACCACCTCCTCCTCCTCCCCCACCCCTTCCTGCGCCAGGTCTTTCTGGTCAGACTTGTTACCAATATTCTGATTTTCCAGGAGCTGGCGACATTGATTCAAAAGCGCAAAACAACTATGCTACCAAATTTTGTAAAGATTGGGAGGATCAAAAGATGACAGCAACTTCACAAGCATTGAAGCGTAACCCTGTTGACCCTGGATTTGGTGCAAGTACTGCATGGAAACCCTATCATTTCACAGTAAGCTGGATTGCTGGATGCAAAACCTCAGCTACAGAGCAGAGTGTGCATTTGCCGCTTGGCCCTGAGCATGCCCTTGGAGCAAACTGCGAGTTGCTGGTAAGAGAAAATTACATGCATTGTAAGTATATTTGTGTACACTTGCTATTTTAAATCTTGCTAATTAGTTTACTCTAGGTTATAATGGAGGAGTGGGTGGCTATCGAGATGCTGGATGCCTTCGGTATAGCTTTTCTGCCACTAAAGATACAAATGCTGCATAATATTTCTCTACTTGACTGTAATGTGAGTAGATATCGGCTAAAACTGGTGGGGTTCGTACGACTTGTTTAAATCATAAAAACAGATGGCTTTAAATTGGAAGAGGAGACTGTTTTCTCATCCCCAGACTAGGCAGATTCATAGGAATATAATAACATTTAAACATCAGTAAATCAATTCTCTCAATCTATCTCTTCCAAAAATCCAAGTTGAGAGGATATACTTACTAAGAAATGTCAGTTTCTTATATAGCAGACATGTAGATGACAAACAGCTTGACATTCAGTACAGAGCTAGATTTAGTAGTAGACTAGCTACAAAAAGGCTGAAATCACGCTAACAGAGGCTAAGCGAGAAGTCTGGTGATTGGTAGATTATAGTTGAAAAAGTTCCATTTTTTGAAACAGTTAGGATAATAAGCATGTTAATCGAAATAGGCTATTCTATACTCATCTAATAATCTTCGTTCTTCTAAAAAGCTAGAAAAATCAAGATAAACTACCGCCACAGAGCGGGGCGTACATGTACTGTGTCTGTACGCCCTGCGGCACTTGTGGTAAACTATTATTTACTAATAAAAAAACTCCACACATATTATAAATATACACTTGGCAATTTTTTTTTAGTGGCTTGTTCCAACTCTAGTCCATAATTAGGGGGGGGGGGGGAGTGGGCCAATGGGTTGTAGATGCCTTCAGTGTGACTTTTCTACGACTAAAGATCTGGATGGTCTCCCTTTCAACTTGTCTAGAATAGAATCAGATCTTAACTAGGCTAATGGGTTTTATACCTCGCTTAGAATCAGAGGAACGACATTTGAAAAAATTAACACGTACACGTACATTCGTTAAGCT
>LLCD01001124.1:0-12566 GCA_001414355.1 Hymenoscyphus salicellus
GCAGCTTGTGTCACGAGGAGAGGCATTTCAAACCTTTCGTACCACCGAACAGATCCTACAGTTATCATGGCTGTGGTAAGTCATGACGCAAAGAGGATCTTACTCGGACGACAAAAAAGATGGCCACCCCATTGGTATTCCACCCTAGCCGGATTCTGCGAGCCTGCAGAATCAGTCGAAGAAGCGGTCCGTCGAGAAGTATGGGAAGAATCCGGTGTCCATCTTGGACGAGTCGTTATTCATTCCACCCAACCATGGCCGTATCCAGCAAATCTAATGATTGGTGCTATTGGGCAAGCTCTACCGGACGGAGAGAAAATCCATTTGGAACATGATCCTGAGTTGGAAGATGCGAAGTGGTTTGAGATGGACGAGGTTAGGGAGGCGTTGAGGGTTGGGACTAGCGGGCTGGGAGATCCGGCTGAGGAGGGGTATGTTGAGGGGAATTTGAGATTACCTCCGAAGACTGCTATTGCGAATCAGTTGATGAGAGCTGTTACTGAGGGCTTCTTGGAGGTGGGAGAGGTTAGTAAGATTTAGAGCTACGAAATTCATGGATTGGTTATTACATTCTGGAGTTTGGGGATGAGATCTCGGGATAGATTCTTGGATCAGAGAAGTGAAAGATCATGTTTTGTAGTATATATCTACAATAGAATAGAATGAACGGTTTCGTTTATTACACTTGCCCCCACGTTTTATGGAACCTTGTTTAAAATTATTTTGGTTGTCTGACGACGTACTTTGTACGCCACTTCACATCCTCAAAGTCTAGGTCAAAATGAAGAATTGCATCTAGGATCCTTTTACGCTCCTAATTAATTCTCGATTAGCACAGGTTGTACAAATGTATTTTTATTCTTCCCAGGATTCTAGGCACTGTAGGCAGACCACCGCGCCGCCGCATTGACCCCTGTCAAAAATTTCAGGCTCACTAGCACCCCCTTTTCATTTTCCTCCCAACTATATAAAAGAAAACCCAACTTTCACTTTCTCACTTCCTCACTTCCAGGAGCTCGAGTTCGGGGAAAGGGCTGGATGAAAAGAAAATGGTCTCCAAAACAGCAACTCTTTTCCTCCTCACCCACGCCTTCGTCTCCCTGCTCGCCACCCTCCTCGTCCAGTCCTACGCCAATTTCACAGCAACCGACATCCCACCAGTAGCTCTCGTCCAACTTACCATCCTTGCACTACTATTCGTTAATATCCCCACATTCTTCTCTTTATCACTACTAAATTACTGCTGTCGTCTCATCCCAAAATCCTCACGTGTTTCCTTTAAACGACATCTTGTCACGGCGTTTTTCCTGGGTCCTTTGCTTGCACAGCTTGGGGGACGATGGATGGGGTGGGTGGAACCCGGTTTTGGGAGTGTGAGCGCGAAAGCTGCTGCTTGTTGGGAACAAGTCAGCTTAGGGGATTCGGGGGTGATTCAGAAGAGTGCGTTTTGTAGGGAGAAGTATGGGATGGGGAGGGAGGAGGCGGAGAGAAGGGTAGGGAGGGGGAGAGGGAAAGTGACTTTTGTGGAGGATTTGGCGGGGGCGTGTATGTATCTTGATGTGGAGCTTGGTGGGGTTTGTTGGGTTGGGGGTGAGTTGGACGATTCGGACGAGGAATGGGATGAGGATAGGGTTGAGGGGGAGGGGAGGAACAGGTATGTTTTTTTGTTTTCGTCCTTTATTTTGCATTGTTTCCCCTAAACTTTTTCGGTGAGAGGGAGAGGAGAGAGTTTTGAAGATAGGGTAATTTGGGTGGTATGATGACTGACTTTTTGATACAGTGAGAGAGTGTATATGAGAAAGATCTTTGAAGAGTGCCATGCGAAATTTGGTGTTGAGGTGCAGATGATATGGAAAAAGGAGGTATGTTTTTTATTTTCTTCTTGTTCTTCTCTCTTCCCATCTTCGCCACCTGTCCAGGCTGTCCCTCATCCATTCAGAAGTTGGAGTGCATGGAGGAGAAGTTCATACAGCATAAATTGACGAATGAAACAGAAAGAGATACCAGAAGTGAAACTCAAGGTTCCCGCTGGTGATTTTGTTGACCTGGATACTAGTAGTTTGGAATTTCCTGTTTGATATTATATTTTTTACAAGATATTTTTACAATATATTTCGTTGGTCTTAGTTGGTGACCTATAAACTGCTCGACATCTTTACAAGATATTTTTGCAAGACGGCAAACGGCTATTAGTAGGTGACCTACAAATTGCTCGACATTTTCACGCGATGTCACATAACAATTATGAGGTAACCTATAAGCTACTCAATGTTCTTACAACACATTTAATAATAGATTTCTACAAGATATAGCACCTCACTCGGTAACCCTCATGAAGACTTGGTTAGCTATATAAGTTTATTAACCTATCATTATTCACGACAGACCCAAGCAGCTTACTCGCTTTTTTAAATCACTTACTCTCAGCCCCACCTTTTACACTAAAATTGCTAAAAAATCATTAGCTCGTTCGGTAGTTTATTTAAAGGTAACTACTCCTTACTTCATTCTTATAATGCTTCTAAATGCCCCTTCTAAGAATAATATCAAGAAGCAAGCGAGGTTATGTGAGTTTAAAACAAAACACCTTTAATAAAATCCCTATTAAAACGGAATAACAAGCGCTTTTGCCTATTTATATCTATAAATCAAGTACAAAAATTACTAAAAAAATGAGCCCTCGAATAAAAATAAAGAACTTTGAAACCTTGAACCGACATTTCTACCGTACCCCCTTGCTATAAATCAAATCACCCCCTTTAAACAGAATTTGCTTACCTATTATGAAATCAAGAGACTAAAAGAGTTTGTATTTTAATTGTGTCCAAATCATTGAACACCAAAATAACGTAAAGCGGTCATGGTCTTCCCGAACCCAATCACTGACGACGCTGTGACATCTCCTTCAAATGCTTGGTGCAAAAACTCCAGAATCATCCCAGACTCGCTTGAAAACCAGCCCAAGTGCTACTCGCAAGAAAGAAAGAAAAACGAGGGTATCAAAAAATAAAATAGCAGAAGAAATCATAACTTTTCTATTTCTATGTACCGGTATCTCATATATACTTATAAGGATTCATTATGCCATTCTACACCAAAAGTCAGCACCGCACTAAAACTTCTACTAAGCATAGGGAAGGATGACTTACCGGGTCATACAAATTCTTAATCTGCTTCATTAATCCAATCATCGTATCACTTCGACTATATCCAATATAATTCTTCTTCGCCAGCCCCAACCCATGTTCTGCACTAATACTCCCACTTCGCTTCGCAATCCACTTATACACAAATGGTTCAAGAACCTTCTCAACCGCCTTATCATATCTTCTCACCGCAACATTAAGATGCAGGTTTGAATCTCCCATGTGTCCGTATCCAACAACTCCCACGACGGGGTGCTCATCGGTAGGACCGAGAAGTCCAGCCTCGGTGATTTTCTCCCGCGTCTCATCGACGAGGTCGTAGAGTTCGGCGATGGGAATGGAGACATCGTATTTATACACTCCACCCCAGTGACCGAGACATTCAGGTATACCTTCTCTCCAACCCCATAATGCCTTGACTTGCGTGGAATCTTGCGCGAGGACTCCGTCGGAAACGATTTCATTTTCCATGACAAACTCGAGGAATTTCTCGAGCTTCTCGTTGTCGTGTTCGGAATTTGAGCCGCTGGTTTCGATCAGACAGTAAAAGGGGTATTCGCTTTCCAAGGGACGTTTATTCTTGGTGACGTTGTGGACGAGATCCTGGCTGTGGCTATCCATGAGTTCAAACGCGGAGAGGATTTCGGAGAGTTGCCCCTTGGCTTCTTTGAATGCTAACTGGACCTTTTCGTAAGATTCGAGACCGAAAAATGCTACGTTGGTGGCACTTGATCTCTGAGGGCAAAGAACAGAGATACCGGTGATGATACCGATTGTTCCTTCCGCTCCGATGAATAGTTGCTTCAAGTCATATCCCGTATTGTTCTTCCGTAATTTTGAAAGATCGTCCACAATTGTTCCATCTGGTAAGACGGCTTCGATTCCGAGAACACTTCCGTGCAAACTGCCATATCGTAATAGGCGAAGTCCTCCTGCATTCGTGGCGACATTTCCTCCAATATGGCAGGATCCCTTTGCGCCAAGATCTAATGGGAAAATATGTCCTCTCTCTCCCAAATAGCCGTCCGCAACTTCGAGAATGACACCAGCATCCACCACCAGGGTTCCAGAGATATCGTCGAAAGAGCGTATTTGGTTCATCCGGCTCATGTTGATAACAATTTCGTCGAAGACTGGCACCGAACCACCGACCAAACCAGAATTTCCTCCTTGCGGTACAACTGCGAGTAAATTGTCATTGCAATATTTCAGCACTTTACTGACTTCCTCCGTCGACCCAGGTTTCAACACCAGCTTTGTATGTCCTCGATATTTGCGCATCCAATCCCCATTGAAAGGTTCCAAATCGTCCGTTGCGTCTTTGGTAACTCCATCGATGACTGCCGATTCTGCGCCGAGTAATTGCTTGAAATGATTGACATGTTCTTCTGTAATCTGGGCAAATTTCGAATCGCGTTGAATACTGGGATATGTTTCTGATGTGAATTTGACCGTTTTCGTAGTTCCAGTTGTTCCTTTTGCAATCCCCTCAGTGCCTTCTGTCGTAGCTGTAGTTTGCCATCGGGCTTGAACTAAGGGTCGGAATAATTTCGTGGAGGGAGTTGGGGTTATGCGAGTTTTGCGCAAAGCAAGAGAAACCTTCGATCGACTCGCCATTGTGTAGGTAGGGAAGAAAAGAGAAGAAAGTTTATGAAGAATTCTGAAAGTAGAAGCTGGAGAAAGTAAATCGAGCAGGTGGGGAATGGTGCAATTCGTCAGCCTCGCCTGCCTCACAATTAAGGTTTGAGGCAGGGGAAGCTCGCGACGTTCGTACGCGGTGCAGCCTGCCTCTGGGAAACCACTTCAAGCTTCCCCAGACCAGACCCAAACAGCTTCAAACCAAATCAACCACCCCGTCAAAATACACCTCCATTTCTCCAATTCTAGACGTCAAAGTTCATCAGTCATAAATCATGGCTTCAGGATATGACAGAGCTCTTTCTGGTAAGCTAGCCCTCAACTTCTAATAGCTCCGGCTCCCAAGCTAATGCATCGCAGTGTTCAGGTTTGTTATCATCGACCATCCGGTTGCCATGGCATACTAACATATCGAAAGTCCCGATGGACATGTCTTCCAAGTCGAATACGCTCTCGAGGCTGTCAAACGAGGTATGAATACGCTCATAGATTCATGGATGGTAGGACTGCAGCTAAGAAACTCCCAGGAACATGCGCAGTCGGAGTCAAAGGAAAGGACATTGTCGTCTTAGGATGTGAGAAGCGCTCAGCGATGAAATTACAAGATACTCGCATTACCCCCTCGAAAATCGGTCTCGTCGATACCCACGTCTGTCTTGCCTTTGCGGGACTCAACGCCGATGCACGAATCTTGGTCGACAAGGCGAGACTAGAAGCACAATCCCACCGGCTTACGGTGGAGGATCCCGTCACGATAGAGTACATTACGAAATATGTGGCTGGTGTGCAACAGAGATATACCCAGAGTGGTGGTGTTCGGCCGTTTGGGATCAGTACTTTGATTGTTGGGTTTGATCCTCTTGATAACACACCCAGATTGTATCAGACTGAACCATCTGGAATTTACTCCGCATGGTAAGTCGCATTCAAACGCTATATGGGTTATTCTTTGACAATTATTATAGGAAGGCAAATGCGATTGGACGATCAAGCAAGACTGTTCGGGAGTTCCTAGAGCGAAACCACAAAGATGATATGGACCGAGAGACGACCATCAAATTGACCATCAAGTCATTACTCGAAGTCGTACAAACCGGAGCAAAGAATATCGAAATCGCAATTATGGCACCAGGCAAGACTCTCGAGATGTTACCCGTTGAGGATATCGAGGCATACGTGAAGAGTATTGAGCAAGAAAAGGTCGAGGAGGCAGCAAAGAAGAAGACAGGACGAACACCAGGTACCGGCAGCGCAGCCATTCTGTCAAGGGGTCCAGATGAGTAGATTTTGAGTCTTATGCTTTGGGCTTTGGGCGCATGATGGTTAATTCCGGAAGGTTTGGAGTGATCGATCTTTCGTAGGCATATTCCATAGAGCATGTGTAAAATAGCAATGAGCGATGAATACTGGCCGGAAAAGTGCACTTTTCATTCTCCCTTACTTTATTGCCTATACCGTTTTGTAAACCTTCCCTCCAGCGCCTTTGAAAATATCATAACCATATGGTCCCATGCCGCTAAATCAAATATTCCATTCCCTTTCCCCCAACCCCGCCAAAACCCCCCAATCAGTTTAACCTAGTTTATTCGGCGCTTCCTTAACATCAAAGATTGTCCTCTGCTCCTCGCCTCTGAGCCGATCATCCTTCAACATCCTACTGTCCACTCTGGCATCCTCGCCCTCGAACTTGAGCATGGGCTTCGCGGTGACAGCTTCGAGGACGAAGTGGTTGTCGCAGTGGGGGCAGTATTCATCGCTCTCCTCGAATTCTTGGGCGTCCTTTCGGAAGACCTTTTTGCATTTCTTGCAGGCGAATGTCTGGGGTTTTTTGTTAGTAGGTGGGTAGATGAGTGATGATGGGGGAGAGGAAAAGGGCAGGGAGGGACGAGGAGGATATGGGGAAGAGAAGGGTGTGGATGAAGGGGAAAGGACGGACCATTTCTGTTTGCTGCTTTAGGGGGTGGGATTCGGTTTCTGCGTGGCATTCTGCACAGTCGAACCATCTCCTACCTGAGGAGTTTGTTAGATGTGATGTATTTGTATTTGGGGGTGTTGGGGGGGCTTACAGCATGGTGATCTGATTGAGACTTGCGCGTTGAGGATGTGTTTGCTGTGAATGGGTTAGATAATTTCTTGTTGTATCGAGGCACAAATTACCACATGATGGACGAGTTTGAAAGCTTTGGGATTGTGCAAGAAGTCTTCGAGGAGTAAGTGGTGTAGTTGCAAGTAAACAAAATGTTCATGTGCCACTGCTCCTAAAAACCCCCCGCCTGCAGCACCCAATCATAGAAGACGCGGCTGAACAGTCATCCACCCAGCACAGCCTTGCGCTACGCATTTATCACCGACTCTTACTTTCTCGCCCCAACGACATCAACCTCCTTAAACAACACATCAGGGCTGGCCACTGAATTTGTCAACAAGACTCCATCATGCCGGTCAAGAGAAAAGCTTCATCAAGTATGAGCTTTTATTTGCTCTACCATATTGTCACTTACTAACTTGCGCTTCATTAGATGTTAAAGGAGGGACAAAGGCAGGCCGAGATTCGACCACCTCAACTCCAGGCCCCAATACACCACGAAGTATTGGCAGCAGCGATGAATACTCATCTGCCAGCGAAAGCGAAAAGGAGCGCCTAGAAACGAACATCGATAAATTCTCGGTGGAACGGTTCAGCGCAAAGAACAATGCCGGCGCGCAACATGGGAAGGACTCTGCGAGTTGGCACTTTAGAAATGGGAAGAAGGACTTTTCGTACATGTCGCTGAAGCCGGATCACGCGAATCGACCGCTATGGATTGATCCAGACAAAGCTCGCATTATTCTCGAAAGTTTCTCTCCTCTGGCATCCTACGCGCAGGATTTCCTGACGACTATTGCGGAACCGCTATCCCGGCCGAAGTTTCTACACGAGTACTCCCTCACAGCACACTCTCTTTATGCTGCAGTGTCTATTGGTTTGCATCCGGACGATATCATCACTGTCCTCGACCGATTGTGCAAATCGCCGGTACCTGATAATATCAGAAACTTCATTACATCCTGTACACAGAGTTATGGAAAGGTCAAGCTTGTGTTGAAAAATACCAAGCATTTCGTCGAGAGTTCGGACCCGGAGATGTTGCAACGACTTCTGAAAGATGAAGTTATTGGACCCCTTCGAGTTCAAGGAACAACAGAGATTACAACCACTTCTGCTCCTAAGATGACGGGATTGGTCATTCCTGGAACCAAGAATTTTGCTGGTGTGCAACAGGCGACCGATCGACGAGATGGTACAAAACCTAAGGAGGGCGAAGATGCTGCCCAAGAGGAGATTATTGCCACTCTCAATGAAGATGATGATGATGACGAAATAGAGGCTGTCCATTCATTTGAGATCGCTGATGATGGCGTTGAAATTGTTCAAAGACGATGCCTGAACCTTGGTCTACCCGTGTTAGAGGAATACGATTTCCGAAATGACACGGCCAACGCCAATTTAGAGATCGATTTGAAACCCGCAGCTCAAATTCGACATTATCAAGAGAAGAGTTTGAGTAAGATGTTCGGTAATGGACGAGCAAAGAGTGGACTTATCGTTTTACCTTGCGGTGCTGGCAAAACTTTGGTCGGTATTACGGCCGCTTGCACTATCAAAAAGGGAGTTATCATCCTGTGCACGAGTTCCATGTCGGTCATGCAATGGCGATCGGAGTTTATCAAGTGGTCAAACATCAATCCCAATGACATCGCAGTATTTACCTCTGATAACAAGGGTAAATTCTCTGGTAACACTGGTATTATTGTTACTTCGTATTCCATGGTTGCCGCGACAAACAAGCGATCATACGATTCTCAAAAAATGATGGATTTCATTCAGAGTCGTGAATGGGGTCTGATGATTCTTGATGAGGTTCACGTTGCGCCGGCAAATGTTTTCAGAAAAGTCACATCCACCATCAAGACGCATTCCAAATTGGGTCTTACAGCAACACTCCTTCGTGAGGATGACAAGATTAGTGATTTGAACTTCTTGATCGGACCTAAGCTTTACGAAGCGAATTGGATGGAACTTGCAGAACAAGGTCACATCGCCCGAGTGCAATGCGCCGAGGTCTGGTGTCCAATGACGACGGAATTCTACTCCGAATACCTCAAACAATCAAGTCGAAAGAGACCTCTGATGTGGACCATGAACCCTCGGAAATTCCAAGCCGCGCAATTCCTGATAGATTATCACGAAAAGCGTGGTGATAAAATTATCGTTTTCGCAGATAACATTTTCGCTCTGAAAGCTTACGCCACGAAACTCAACAAGGCTTTCATCTACGGCGATACCGGTAACGCCGAACGCATGCGAATTCTGGAGAATTTCCAACACAATGATAAGATTAATACTCTCTTTCTCTCGAAGATTGGGGATACATCTCTTGATCTTCCGGAAGCGACTTGTCTTATTCAGATATCCTCGCATTTTGGTTCGAGGCGTCAGGAAGCGCAACGTCTTGGTCGTATCTTGAGGGCTAAACGAAGGAATGACGAGGGCTTTAATGCCTTTTTTTACTCCCTCGTCTCGAAAGATACACAAGAAATGTTTTACTCCTCGAAACGCCAGGCTTTCCTCGTTGACCAAGGGTATGCGTTTAAAGTCATCACACACCTTCAAGGGATCGAGGATATGCCTAATCTTGCGTTCAACACTCCTGGTGAACGACGGGAATTGTTGCAGAATATTCTGCTGGCTAATGATGCGGATCTTGAATTCGATGATCGCGGGGATGATCTTTTCCATGCGCAGGATGGCAAGGCTAAGGTTAAGAAGATTAAGAAGGCGATGGCGAGACGGACGGCTGGTGCCTTGAGCGAGTTGGCGGGCGGTCAGGATATGGCTTATGTAGAGCAGAATAAGAACCGCAATAAGGAGTTGAAGAAGAAGGCTGCTAGTAATCCGTTTTTTAGGAAGTTGCAGAGGGATCAGGAGAAGAGGAAGAAGGGGATTGATGAATGATTTTTGGGTGGATGGAGGGGGGTTTAGTATGGGAGTGAGTGGGTGATGGGGCAGGTAAAATTGTATTTGTTAGATGGCGGTTCCTTTTAGCGGGGCGTTTTGAGGATTTGCTTTGGGGGTTTATAGCAAAATTACGGTATCATTGCAAATGAATCCCTGGCTATCACGCGATCTTTCTCTGTTACTTCCTACAGAGCTTTATTTCTAAGCTTACTTGCAGTTCGTGACTCCCTCGCCGCCCGGCATTATCGCGGGGTAAAATCCCCGCGCGCCTTTTTGAATACATCATATACCTTCACATCTCCTTCAAACACCTTTTTGATACTAAATTCCCAGATCCTCACAATCTCCGCTCTACTTTCTCAAAAGAGTACCCCACACACACAAACATGGCTCCCACATCCCTAGATAATTCCTACGATGGTCTCGCACCCTTCCACTATCCCCTCGCCGACGAACCTTTAGAAACATACTTCCGAGTGTTTGGCGATTTGAAAGGGAGTGGGAAAACGCCTTTGGTTGTTATCCATGGTGGTCCGGGGTTATCGCATGATTATTTATTGAATTACAGTTTCTTGACGAGGGAATATGGTATTCCTGTTGTGCTTTACGATCAAATTGGATCCGGAAGATCTACTCGGCTTCCTGAGACGAAAGGAAGGGAGGGGTTTTGGATCGATGAGATATTTCTGCAACAATTATCTCAGTTGGTTAAGTACCTTAGGGTGGAGGGGAAGTACGATGTACTAGGTAGGTTCTACTCCTCTTATTCCAGGGAAGTGCCGAGACTTAATTCATTCCTCTTTTTACAACTATTTTTCCTTGCATGGTTCTACAAATTACAAAGTATAATACTGACATTATTCACAGGCTCATCATGGGGTAGAATGATCTGTACACGATGTGGGGTACGAAGTAAAACTGAGCATCACAATATAAGTTCACGAAGATCTGCAGTATAGAGAGCAGCGTAGAGCGAGGACGGATGCATTTACAGACGTGAGATGAGTGTAGAGAATCAGGAGGTTTTGGACCGTAATGAAAAAGCTGGTACCACTAGTAGTGAAGAATATCGTGCTGTCATGGAGATCTTTACGAAAGGACATGTTTGTTGTGTTAAACCGCCAGAGGATTGGGATGTCAGTGCGAAGTTCGCGGGTGAGGATGATACTGTTGCTGAGGCTATGTTTGTTTTCCCTCTCTCCTTTCCTTTCTCCGCTTTCCCTTTCCCTTCCCTCCCTACTTTCTCTCTAACCTCACTAGGGGGGACAACACCTTCTGGTCCTCCTCCGGTTACATGAAAACCTGGGACACAGGCGAAGAATCTAAAAACATCAATGTACCTATCCTCGTCATAAACGGGATCAAGGAATTCGCGTCTGGTGATGCGGTGAAACCTTTTTTGGATAATATTCCGGATGTGAGGTCGGTTACTTTGGAGGGTACGACGCATAGTCCACATTTTGAACAGATAGAGGTTTATATGGATGTTGTAAGAGGTTTTTTGGAGGGGTAGATGTGGGTGTGGAAGAGGAGGGGGAGGAAGGACGGGGAGAGGAATGGGGAGGGTGGAATTGGGTGGATTGTGTCTGGTTTTTGAAGTTCAAGGGGAAAATGTTTGAGGAGTTAAATGTGAAGGGTGACAGGTGAAGATGGTAGCGTCTTATAATTCCTCATCTCCTAAGAGATCAAGTTAGAGAATAAGGTAGGTAGGAAGGTAAAAGAGGAAAGAGCTACATTATTCTACTACTATTCTTTAGATCGCCGAAAAGGCCCCAAGGGTTCAAAGGTGAAAGGCGTTAGCCATTGTAGGAATTTTCCAGGCACCTCTTTCCTCTGCTTCATTTTCCTCGCTTACATTCTTACACGAACAACAACTTTCAACCTTCTCCAGCACCTTCTCCTTCCTCCGCTTCTCCCTCTCGGTCGCTCTCCTGCTCCGAATCCTGACCCTTCGCGCACACCAACCTCGTGCGTTGATCCGTTCTCTTCAACTTAACTCTAACATCTCGCTCATCGCCGTCATGTTCCTCAGCGCGCCTTCACTTCCTTCCAATCTATGGAATAATAAAGCCAACGGGTTACTCTTCCACGTGTTCTGCACCATACTCTTTCTCGTTTTCAGGATCGTAGCAAGCGCAAAGGTGGCGACTAGGAATTTGTGGCATGGAATCGCTTAGAATCAGTATAATTGGTACACGGAGGCATGACTGAATGAGATATGCCTTTCCATATGTGAGATCACGAGAGGGACCCTGACTGCGGATGATGTTGGTGATGGTGGTAGCGATGTTTTCGGCGGCGGTTGTGACGTTGACGGTCTTGTTGTTGAATAGTCCCTGGAGTGTGTTGGAGGTGTATCCGAATCCATAGGTAGGAATCATGGAAGTATTGCTTGCGCCGCTGTAAAAAGCTTGGATTGAGCGACCGAGAATCTCCAATTAGTCGGGGGAAATAAAGAGTGTTGCATTCGCGGGTAAGTGGTCTAAGGGCATGGGGGTTTCCGTGACCGTTTCGTTGAGACTGAGACCCGCGGAGAATAGTAGGGTCCTATTGAGAACCGTTTCGTGCTAAGTACTGTTAAGTATGGAGGTGTTGAAAGTCTTGACGCATAGTGAAATATAACAACGCATAGCGATCGTATTGCCGTTGGCGAGGGGGATATTATTACTTGTAGGGCTGGACGTATACTTGGTGAAAAGCGAGGTGTAATTGAAGACTGCAAGATCGGCTCCTAATCTAGTGGTAGACGAAACGATCAGAGTGGTGTAAATTGGCTGGTTAGT
>LLCD01001125.1:0-12563 GCA_001414355.1 Hymenoscyphus salicellus
CGTAGAACACCATCTCTCCTACCTTTACTCTTTACGCACAAATGAATACACCGATTTAGTTACCTCCAAGAGAAGGTGACCTGAATCCCGTATTCGCCGTCGTCACGACTACCAGGTCGTACCAACAGAGCCCTTGTATGAGCTGTAGTAGATATGTCATGCTCTGATTTGTTAATACTATTGAGATCATAAACCGCAACTCGCTGAAAATTGAAGCACTGTGATAGAAGCCAATAGAATATGAAAGCGAGAAAAACAAGAGGGAGCGAAACTTTGTATGGAATCTATAGCCAGTATGTACTGCGTTGTGATCCAGTCGGGGAAGTTACTCGGAGGGTTTTGCGGCTGCATGCGTATCTACTTCATTCATTGGCGCCTCAAAGGAATGGGAAGAGACTGTTATAGGACATATAAATGAGCGAGAATACCACCTAAGGGAGATTGACAACGAGGATTAATGCAATGACGTTGGACATAATTTTACCAATAGTTCCAAGATTAACGGTACTATCGTCTGGCAATGCGCCCACAAAGTTTGGATTTCAATTTCCAAAGCCTCTTTGAGCACTAGACTGATCGTATTTAGGGAGTTGTGTTGCAGAGATTATTGCTAGAGATGCCAACCCTAGGATAGCACTAAATTTAAAGTGAGAAGGTATCCTAGTAATGTGAACAGAGATAAACTTACGGGCTGCTGGAAATAATCCATCGTTGTGTAGAGCCAGCCCCAAACCAAAGTCGCTTGCGAAAGCAATACTATTCAAGGGCCGGGAGGGTTTCTAAAGCCTCTTTACTACTTCTACTCTTCTTAAATTTATCTCCATGCCGAAGGCATTTGTCTTGAGTTGTCATATCCGGGGTTTCGAGGAACGATTGTATGGCATCTCCTAAAGTTACCAAAGGATATTCTTGCGAGCCGCGTTCTTTGAACATGACCAGTATCGTGAGCGTTTTCAGAAGATTGTAAGCTATGATAACGGCAATAATAGGAATTGACAGTAGAACTCTACAACTCTCCGGAACCTCTTCGCTTAGACAGTAGCTCAAATCCAAATGTTGTTGTACGATCTGTCCCCTCGTGTTCCTGATGTCCACTGTTCCTAGAACTTCTGAGACTAACTTTTCGTGACGGCGTCAACGTTTCGTAGTAAACAATAGAATCATTCAAGCATTCGGCATTGCGATATGAGGGTAATGTGTTCAGGTTGGGCTTCGCCATCACAACATCTTTCCGATCTGTGATGAAGTTTTTTGAATATCTTGTCGCACAGTCATCCCGCTCAAGTCTGGTAAAGCTTTGGCGATTGCTCTGAATATGTCGATATAGCTCTAATGCCTCTGGACCAAAAGCCCCTCCAGTAAACTCTGGGCCGTCTGATGAAAGTAAAAATTCCGGTCTTGCGACAAGAAAGCGGTATTCGTATGCGTTGGTCATCGAGAACGTTAAAGAGTTGTAAAGCAGGTGAAGTTGTATCGAGCTAAGTGCTAGTATCAATTACATACATGAGCGTTTTGTTGATATACTCCTAAGGTTACCCATGCTTTGGAGGCCAATTCGCAAAGACTTTTCATTTGAGTGTGCCCTGTCGACATCGGAACGGGTCGGCGAGCTCAGGATTTGCATACAATAGTTGCTTGCACTCAAGATTGCACTACCAATTAAATTAATTGCGACATGGCACCAGAGAATGACAGCTGACGAAGGTTTACAGTTTCCTTGGTAGAGAAAGGCAAAACCATCGAATCTTTGACACCGTGCGATAACATATATGATAACGCCAGTGTTATATAGCAATGTTAAGAGAGCAAGTAACGTGCAACCCAAAATGCCCATTTTCCATCCTGAAAGACGCGCCTGTTTCCATGTTTTGGCTCGATTGATCGGTTTATGGCTTTGCTCGCGATTTGTATTGATGCCATCAATATAGGAGGTTTTTTATTCTGAGATTCCTCAAAAATGAGGCTAGGAGGCCATCGAGAGCCAGCATCTCTGTCAAGTGATCATTAGTCTCAGGTAGTATGGGTTCGAAACTAGAGGCATACTTGTCATGGACCAGGTCATTTCTGGCTTCGTCAAACTCCGTCAAGTGTTTTGTTTTGATATCTACATAAAGTGGCGGAGGGGTCGTAAGGAGACGATAATCTTGAGGGAAGCGACAATGATGACGAGAAGCGAGTAAAGATTTATTCTGTCTGGCCATTTTTCTCTTTTACAGTGCAGATGAACGCAGCATCGATTGTGTGCTGTCGTGAATTGGGAGACGTTCCAGTAATGACTATGACTAAGAAAAAAAAGTGGGTTCTCAAATCAATGATTGATATAGAAAGATTGATTTTAGTGTTACAGCGACCTGAACAACTAGCTTGCTCAAATAAGCTTCTCGATCCTGCTGGCTGATTTAAAGCAGAATGCTAACAGCCATTTGTAAATATCGTGCAACCCCTAAGACATGTCAAAACCACCAAACTGCCTCTAATCTAGTATACCTTTTAGTTTTGGTTAAATTAAACTATTTTAAGGGAGCCTTACTGCACCACTGATTTTCATTGTGTGCATTATGATTGGTTCTTTTGGAATCTTTCTGTGTGCTTACTTTTAACCGAAAACGGCCCCCAAGCCTCCAGTTTTAGTTTCATGTGCTACCTGGTGCTAAATAAATCAATCGTCCATCTGTTGGACTCGCATTATCTTAAATTTAGTTCCATGGCAATATTGGATTTTAAAATTCAGTGAACAAGTAATGTCATAATTTATGTTCCGCCCTCACTTCGAACTGCGGAATAGTCATGGACTTTGCTCCTCAGAATTTCACTAGTTTTTTTCATGGCTTGATAGAAATCTGGTATATCCCCTTCTCTGGCGGATAGCTTCCCAGTACTGAATAAAGAAGTTAGCCCATTCCTAGAAAGTCAACGAACCAGGTGGAATATTGAGGGTAGAAAGATGGAGAGGATTGTTATAGGCGTCTTGCAGTCAGGCCAGTACATTGTTTGGATGCTAGTATATGTAAACTCATCTTGCAAATCTTTTTAGTCGCAAGAACGGTTATAAGCTGACCTGCCGACACGACTACAGTCCTATATAGTCAGCTCTATCTGACATAAAGAAGAATAGAAGTAATTACTTACACGTAACCAGATAGCACGTAACTACAGACAAAAGTAAGAATAATAAGCAATTTCTATGATCTACTCCTTTGAAGTCTCCACAACATCGGAAGCTGAAGCAAGTGAATGATAATAGCAATCATAATACTTGAAGTAGCAGTCCTAATCCACAGCAAACTAGCATTACTACATCTTCCGGGTATGACGGATAACCATCCTTTGCTCATTGGAATGCACCTGAACACTGTGCCAAAGATAGCTCCAATCCACCATGCGAAGAACAGTACTTGACTGCCCCACAATGCCCTGCGAAACCGATTTGTCCAATTCTTCGATGAATCGAATACACGTTCATAGAATAAATAAGCAGTACTTTTAGCAAACGTAAGGCTGGTTTGGTATAGAAAGTAGGCAGCAAACTTTGATTTCAAAATCGTGTGGAGTTGTTTAGGGATAAGAGCGTAGACACGTCGACCAACACTAATTTCGAGGACGTGGAACTCAATCGCATTGGCAGCAATACAAAATGGGTTTCTTTTCTCAGATGACGATGAACATCTGTTGTAGAATTTGGTACCTACCAATGCAACAAGTATAACATACAACCTAATCCTACCAAAGTGTTCTAGCATTTAAATTGCGGGCAGCAAGAGCCTGAGCCCAGGGTCGGAAGATTACAGCAAGGTTGGGGATGATAATCATGAGGATTCCAAATGCCCTCATCAGTGATCCTAGATTCCCTGCCAGCTTCGTAAGTGGTTGTGATGACACCATGATGGTGGTCACATCTTCAACCAAGCGAAGAACTCGAGCGTTGTTGGTATATATTCTCTATGAGGAATTTTCCCCATTTCAAAAGACAAGTAAGACGATTTTTTGAGAGGTTACGCGCAAAGATGCGAGGAATATAAGGGACCATGCTGAGATTCCGGGTCACCACACTCTTTGATGTAGGATTTTGAAAGTGGCATCTTATTTGCACGTTCACTCTTTGTTTTGCCAAACGATCACTTGATAGAGAACGGAGTTCTATTACATGACAGTTTTCGGATCGCCCAGACCCTCACGTAAGATAATGGGTTGGCTGCACAGCCAGCAAATGTGGTTGAAATAACTATTGCATTATAGTGTATTCTTTTACACGATGCAAGAGGCCTTCTGAGATAGGGGTGGACTAAGTGAACCCTTGACACGATCAGGTTGAATCCAAAAGTTTGATGATAAGTTCATTTAACCCTTTTGTTCCATATGAGAGTGTTCTAGATATATATCCTCCTTTACTATTTACCTACTAACCCATTAAAAACATCGGTAATTGACTAAAATAACACACTTTATAGTACACATTGTTTTACACCTAATTTTACTGGTAAATCAATGTCATTTATAGTGTGCTGTTTCTGTCACAATATATTCACCCTCTTGAGCAGAAATCCCGGGGTAGAATAGTGAGCGATAGCTCGTATAGAATAAGTTTAATTAGGGCTTAGCCCTAGGCCTTAAATCGAGTCATACTGTATGAAGTCCTTCAACTTTCAACCTTAAACCTCCATCACCACCACTATCCAGTATGCCGCTAATACAACCACCCAAAAAGCCTGGCCGCCCTCGCAGAGAGGATATCATCGATACAATGCCCTCTGTAGTAGACTTCGAAGACGGTCACCAATTTGATAGCGATTTAGAGAGTGCAAAGAATGCCATCTACTTTTAGTTAAATGACGGTGCTATTCAAGTTGAAGAAGAGATTGAGAGTGGAATTGAGGTTATCGAGGATCAAAATAGTGAGGCTCAATTGTTGATCTTGAACCTCAAAATTTCGATTCGAGTAATAAAAGCCATCAGCGAAAGGATTGGACTCTTCTACCACTAGCGGTTATCCGTAAAAGCTCATGTACTTGAAGTAGATAGATTATTATAAGGAGTCGTTGATTTCTTAATGTATAAGTATGAGGAGATTAATTAAGGAATAAAATCCCTTGAATGACTAAAGTGACACTGTTTTATGAGCACACATTCTTGACTTAAATAGCACTCATTGGTTTATTAGTAAAACTAGGTGTAAAACAATGTGTGCTATAAAGTGTGCTATTTAAGTCGTAAAATAATTAATATAATGCTATTCTAGATTAAAAATGTGCTAATTTAGTCAATTACCGTAAAATCATCCTTGTACACTTCGTCAGTCAGTCGTGGACAACTGCTGGCTTGGTTTGGAGAGGCACACTCGATTACGGCGTGCAACAATCACGTGAAAATTCGAGAAATAAGAGGTTCACATTAGTCACGCAAGTATCCCAAAAGACTAGACGTCCCGAAATCAACGTTTTATTACTTAAGGTTTATTGTTCAGAAATCTCCAGAGGTGAATAGCTAGCAACCTTGCCCAGGAAAAGACACCCAAATCCTCATCTGTAATTAATTTTCCATAACCCCAAAAAGCTCCACAACAAATACCAAAGTAAACCAACCCGTATGACAATCAGCAAAGACTTATCAAGTCGATGCAAATTAGAAGACTTGGAATCAAATACCGTTCTTCGTGGCCAAAATAAAGAAGAAACATCAAGAAAAGAAATACGTGAAGTTCCAATTTTGCCCACGAGAGTACTTTGACCTGGTTTACTAGGTAGGGCACTTGATGCCAGATTGAACTCTCTTGACAATAACGTTGTAGTCTACCAATAGATTAACATAAATAGTTGAGCAAAGGGGAATCTGGTAGACGAGAGGACTCCCAAGGAATTCAAGAGTGCTTGCTTACTGTCGGTATCAAATTCCTGACCGCAAACCCAATATTTGCCTGTGAGGAAGCGATAAGTGTTGCATTTATTGATGATATCCTGGGCGTACGATGCCAAGTAGTCGCAATTAGGTTCAATTCGGTAAGGATTCTAAACAAGAGGTCAATTTCTTTTCCATTGGGAACGAAGCGTAGTCTAGACTTACACTGCAACGATTTAGCATACATTTTCCGTTAAGTGGAGCAGGGAGCAGGGAGTAAGGATTCAATCGCCTCGCTTCCACTAAGAATAGAAGTTGAAAAGGGAGAACAAAGGGAAAAGTTACATACTCATTGCAAAGTACAATTTCGTTATCGTTCTCACTAGAAGAGGGCGAGTCAGTAATGGTCTATCAAAATTCGTCTCGGGATTAAAAAGATGATAAATCCTGAGGTTTAGGGACAATTCAGGAGTGATTCAAGAGAAATAAAGTGGGAAAACATTGTCTCATTACTTACCAAGCAATCTGAACGCACCTATTGCCTTCGATGGCACATTTTGTTCCCAAGGCAATCAGAGCACTGATATCTCGGTCGACGTAGTATGTCTCTGCCTCTACCCACTAGGTCATGCAGAAGTCAGTATTTGCCTAGGGGAAAATGCCTCGGGATACGACACGTGATAAATGCTAGGGGGTTGAGAGATATCCCGGAGTGATTCAAGAAAAATAAAGTGGAAGAACAGTGTCACCGTTACCTACACTAGGTTGCTGGAGATCACCAGCGCAGCAGCGGGCACCTTGCTGCATTGATGTTAGCTGACGATATAATGGGGAGGGGGTACGCGAAGTGTATCTTACCTTGCTTGATGGAGCACGTCCCTTGAGAATCTCAGGGACTTCGACGGATGCTGGACTTGCAGATGCCTGATCACATCTAGTTAGTTCAAGCCATGCTTGCTGTTATCATAGAGCCATACCATGAGAGAGAAAAGGCCAAGCAAGGCCATGACCATCATGAAAAGCTTCATGATTAAAGTGAGCTATTGAATAGCAGGGAGGAGTTTGTATTGATTGAGTGTTGAATGATAGAGGTCGTAGAAGTTATAGGTAGGGTGTTGAGTGTCGTGTGTGCTGGAGAAGGTAAGGAAGGCAGGATGGAGCCAGAGATTTATAGATAAAAACGCCAAGAGACACACCTCTTAAGCGAGAGTTTACGTGTGAACAGTGGACATACTTTTGGATATTCATTCGTTCTTGTTTTGGTCTACAGGGATTTTGTCCACCCGAAAGATGTTGGGTGAATCGAGCTGGGGCACACATGGTGCTCACATGGCTAGATTCGAGGGTCGGTTGATCTTTCCCCTTAGCTATATTTCGTATGCGGCGCTAAAAAAGTGCGGGGTATAGTCGAAGCACAGACAAAGACCAGCAGAGGGCTTTTGAATCGGTGAATATTGTCGATATTCAAGGAAACAAAGAAGCTGAGCCTGTGTTATTGTGGAACAACACAATTGTCCTTTGAAGACAGTTCTAAATTAATGGGTTTTCAAACAATATAATACTACATAATCTTTCACTATTGCTAAAGCTTCTTCGTCGTAGACTCTCGACAAGCACCATCAACGGCGAAGTCTCCACCAACATACCCAACCAACAGGTCTCACCAAAAACGAAGCCGTGTGCAAAACAATTCTTGAATTTCACGTTTGCAACCACTGTACGCCACACACGACATGCTGCAAATCGAAATTTATCCCTACGTTTGCAACCTCGCATGAATGGAAGAATTGTCCAAAATGGGAAACGGTGAAGATTTCTTGTCACGAGCCATGTGAGATTTGTGAGTTAAAACTTGCCCCCACAGCGTTAAACCCTACAAGATATCGTACCGCATCTAAAGCCCTTCTTCCATTAAAGAAGGACGTCTTAAAAGTTGAAAAAGAGTTGAGACGAAATAGTTCTGGATTTCGTATGCCTATGGAGTTAGGAAGTGGAATTGACGAAAACGACTGGCTGGATAGAACAGTTGGTTTTCAACGGAAGAATAAGAAATGCTGGATGATGTAAGTCAATTTCTGGATACCAGTTTTTAACACGAATTGGGAACGTCATCATCTCGGTTCAGATTGAATCCTTTGAGAATCTCTCGTCAAACATTAACCTACCTGCATGTGTCACATGAGAACAACCCCGCATTTACCGCTAATTAACACATAATCATAAAGTTTATCATCCCTTGAGGAATCTGACAAGAGCCAGTGAGAATATTAGTGTAACATACTTCCAACATCGCCTGCGGTTCTAGTCAATGTATCTGAACTCCATTCAGGTTCAAGAAAACTGATCATAAGACAGTTACCCTTCGGCTCAACCTGCCGAGAACCTTGCGAAATCACCTCCGCCGTGGCGGGTTGAAAAGCCAAATGATCTAGTACATCTGTGATGCACGTCTTGGGTGTATCGCGTCATGCCGTATACCTAGATATGCTAAGATAAACTCTAAGACAAACTTCAAGACGTTGAAAAACATATTGAGCAGCTACTTTAACTCTTTCAGCTGTCGAAATATCAAAAAAAAAGAATCTCCTGGTGTTGTCGTGAGAAACGAAGACCGTTCCGTTTAAAAACGCTGCTATAGCAGTCTGTATTGGCCCGATTTAGAGCTACCAGCGATTAGGAGACACTATGCTGTTGTTTTCTCATCTCACGGTCAAATTTCATCCAATATACTGAATTCCCTTCAGGATTAGCATGGACAACATAACTGATGACTTCTTGCAGGCTTCTTGCTTCCCGTTCCTTTTTGCCAAGACTAACTGGAGCGTCCTTACTAGGACGACCTGAGTAAGAGTGCTCGGTGGGGATGGTAGAGACTTATCTTCACTAAAAGTTTTATTGGTTGGTATAACCAACAGATGGAAGGTCGAGACGCGTGGAAAGACAAGCCTTGAAAGAATGGTTGTGACACAGGAGTAGAATTAGTAGATAGCGGGGTTGTGCCAAGCCCCAGGGACAAGAAAGAATGTTGAATTGAATATGATTGATGTGGTTTCAAATCCTCGTGAGAGAATCTCTCGTTTATTGAATTGGAGGTTCGTTTATGCGGGTAGAAGCAAGGTTTCATCAAACTTACTACTGCAGTTGTGTTTTCCACAGTAAGCAGCATAGTGATGCTCCAATCAGTTCAGTAAACTATTGCGGATAATCAAACAAATTGACCGGCCTGGTTGGCTTACCCTCGTTTAGATTTCATACCTCCTTACAAGTGAAACACAGGAATCTGGAAGTAAACTGCAAGAAAGAGGCGTATTGCTCGTTACTTCTGGGTGCCAACGAAACCGATAGGTTGTTGGTACGATGTTGGCAACATGTTGGTTGATACAACTCGTAATATTGATTTCACAGTATAAAATTGTCGAGAAAAGAACCGTAGACTGTAAAAGTAGTGCTCACTTTAGAAAGAGTATCGTTGTCACGTGAAATAGCCTTTCTTGACTTTACTTGTCATTTACAGACTATTGTTGCGGAGGTTTCGAATCATTGAATATAACATTTGTTCGGCCACCAAATTCCCATTGCACTAGAATACGATAGATCAGTATTTGTATGTTGGAAAAAGCCATGGACTGTAAATGAGTCGCTTCTCAGCAGTTCAACACCTACACATATTCCTAACAATCAACATCCGCCTAAAACCTCTATCCTCACGAGGACTTCCAACATCATCCTCCATCATAAAGCCCACTTGTGGAACAGGTCCTTTTCCAATAACTGCAAAATATAACCCCCTCAAATCTGGCAATCGCGTAAATCCCGGTCTCATCTCCACCAACTGACCCCCAACAAACCGAAAAGCGGGTTCAGGATTCATGTAGTCGGAACCCCCAAGCCTATAAGCAAACGTTCCAATTTCCTGGTTGTCATTAATTGTTTGATCAAACACCTCACATCTGCCGTGTAACAATTCCAACGCTGCTCTCCTTGCTTTGTGTTCGTATGGCTTAGAAGTGATTGCAAAGTTCAGTTCAGGGTCTCGGATCGAGGTGGGAAAATGATCGGATGTGATGAGAAAAATATCGAGCCAGTTGTGAATTTCGTAGCCGAAGGCGATTGACATTGAATTTGCCATTATCGCGATATATGATGTTTTGATGTCCAGTGCTTGTTGTGATGCAGCCGTCCATCGCACTCGCCACTCCAAAGGATTAAATCGAGCACCCACATGTGCAAATATGAGCTTGAGAATTTTGGAGAGGAGGTTGGGGATTGAATCATTAGGAAACTGAGAATCAGAGATAGAGCTGGAAGAAAGGTCGAGGATATTGACGGTCCAATGAAGCGGGGAGATAACCAGTAGGCCGGGTCTAGCGATGCTATTGACGCCAAGCACGAAAGGAATAAAAATAATTTTCATCTTGAATAATTTGGACCGGTGTATGCCACTATTGACGAGAAATTGCGATGCCTCCATGTATCTTTATTGCTCTATGAATCGCAAAAATTCCGAGTAAAGCGCGGCACTGTAAGGCGGGTCAAGTGGGTTGTGTCCATAATATTGATTCGCATATCGACAGATCATGAAAATATACTTTTCAACTGGCTCGATGGTGATGGGATCATCCGCGCTCTCGTCGAGAAGCTGTAGAATGTCAGCTCGGTAGATGGGTACGAGATTATTAGATGAGTCGAAGGTTTGGCTGAGGATTTGGTTGACGCCATCATTGATTGATGGATTTCTCGTACTCTGAACACGCAAAACACTCTTCTGGGCTGTGCTGATGTCCGTCCATTGCTTTTTTAATTCCTCCGACCTTAGAATGGGCTTACTGGTTCGTTGTACAGGCTGCTGCTGCTGGAATTTCCTTGGTAGCTGCCCACCTAACATAATTTTGACAATTTTTCTGCGGATCCTAAAAACGAAAATGGAAGTTGACGACCTCTGCCATAAAAGCGACATAAGAACAATGGTCTAAACTGGATCTTGCGCTAGAGTTTAAAGGGTAAAAGCTCACTTGAAAACCTCCTTGTTTGGCACATCAGGCAAAATAAATGTTTTACAATGGGAACAAATTAACCCCAACATGTTTGCGCAGAAGACACTAGTGTTGGTAGAAAAGGTGTGCCTGTCCGCAGTATATAATGTACAATAAACCCAAAGAAAGAACCTAGAACCTATTGCAAGAAATTACACGAGTTTTTATAACAGACTTCAAATAAGTTCCGCAATCAGGGGTATTCATAAACAAATGCACAACCACCATCCTCTTAAATATCTTAACGCCCAAAATCTGGTATCCCGTTGAAAACTCGTGAAAATATATAAAGGTCGTCAAGTACGCAAACTCTAGTAGAGCAAGTTTAAAAATATGACAATTCGAAGATTACCTGAAGATCGGTTCTTTGTTCCAGGTGATTGGCCGGACGCACGAAGCTACATGCGCTCTTATTTCACGTAGGGAAACGTGGATTGCAAGAGATTCCGAGGATCAAGAGCCAAAGAGGTTATTTGTAGCCTCGCTGATACTAAATCTTGAGAACGTCGATATTGGCCTAAGTTTCGGGGGGTGGGGTGAATCGGCAGACAGTTCAGCAACAACAGTGGGACTTGTGAGAGTTTGACCGCTTAACCTTTTGCTGCTGCTGTTCTCGTTCTTGACTGAACTTTTGCTCCTCGACTTCGTAAGTCTCGATAGCGTGCTCTCTCTTTTAGGTTCGCCAGGCTTCTCACTCAAGAATGAAGTCCGGCTTACAATGGCCCGGAACTCCTTCTCCGCCTCATCTCTAAGCTGCAGAGCTTTCTTGAATTTTGTCGCGAACTCAATCCGATTCTCCATTGTATCAAAATCGAGATTTAAAAACTTGCAATCGATCGATTGTACAATTTTGCGGTTCTCAAAAATCGGGTGTCGGGGCTGGGAAAAGATGGAGAGATTCCATGCATTAAGATTTTGCTGCGTTTTGCGAACTTGAAATGGGATTTCGGAGCCCCTTGACTTCCGTTTTTCAATGACGATACGTTTGCATCTTTTCTGGTTATTGCTACAGTCACAGGCCTTATCGTTGATTTGAATCCCAAAGGAACCTAATACGTTAATTAACATTTCATATTGCAACGAATCAAAACTTACATTCAATGTAAAAGTAGCTATACTCCCCCCTTTCTTGCGAATAAATCATAATGACTGGAAGAGGTGGGGTACTGGCTCCTATTGTCGCATCATTTTCGGTAGGGGTAGTATGAATTGAAATTCGAGATCGATCGCGTCCCTTCAGTACTTTCTCAACTGTTGTAGAGGTAGTTGTCATCTGAGACCCTTGAGAATCCATCGAAGATGACGAGGCAATTGATTCTTGGCGGTCGGCTTGCTCATGAGTTAAAGGTTTATAGTGCCATATTTGCAATTTTCCTCGTCCTCTTGATAGTTTGGGCGCGTGATTGAGTGCCCAAGTAAGGTTGTTATCAAACACAACTTGATAACCAGTAACTGCCCTTTGGAAATTCAACATGTCTCGGTCCTCTTTGATATCGTAAGCCGTCTCTCCTGTTTCATTCCCACGGTAGATCCCAACACTGGACATTGATCTGCCGTGCCGAGGTGGACAAGCGCCTAGGGAGTTATCGAAGACGACATAGATCCGATGAAAATGCTAGATAAATATGTTGTAGGGATACCGAGAAAAGGGGAGAGCACCGGAACGGTCGCCAATAACACTTCGCGCTATTCTCAGGG
>LLCD01001126.1:0-12562 GCA_001414355.1 Hymenoscyphus salicellus
ACACAATGCTCTTTCCAGAATTCAAGAATCCCTCCTCCATACCCTAAACTCCTCGCCGGGAAACTGGCCGACCCTCATACAAAATCATGCCCTGAATCTACTACGAGCGGGTGACATTACCTCATTTCCCGCGCTAATGAACCGAGTGCTGGACGATATCAGGAAAGACGGTGTGGTGGCTAGGGCTGCGGAACAGAGTAATGGGTCTGCAACAACGACGGGGAAGAATGATGGGAAAGGGAGGGGAGAAGGAGGTGCCAGTTTGGCGTTGCCGAAGGTAGTGCTGGACGAGGGTGTGAGGATTACGAGGGAATGTTTGGAGTTAGTTTGTGAGGTGGGGGATGCTTGAGTATGTGGATATGAAGGGGAAGGGGGGGCGAAAAGGAGAATGAGCGGTTACCGGTCATATGCTTGGGTATGCGTGTGTGATTTAAGTCAAGAAGAAATGGTTGAATGGGGGCGGATGTAAAATGGGAGATGGTTAAATTGTTCATTTCTTAGGGGGAAGGGAGGACTACACTTTGATAAAAAGAAATGTGTTGCATAGGGAGGCGTTTCCGGGATCTAGATGATTCTTTTACATATAATTACGAAATGGTACATGGTTGGTTCGTTGTTCATTTCAAGTACCAATGAAAGAAAGCATGAGAAACCACAGTAATAGTATGTAAATGCTTTAACATAATTTTGAAGTCCCACGTTCAGTAACGGTGGACTCTTGCAACTCGGGCTTCCAAGTCCTGGTCATTTAGGGAAGGTCAGGATACCAAGAATCAAGAATGTGCCTTGCAAAGGAAAAAACCCCAGGAAAGACTACCAATTGGTTGCTCCATGCCAATAGGAAGGGCTCAGTGTCGTTTTATGAAATAAACAAGCTCCCAAAAACTAAATTCTCTCTGGAAGTCCGCTTGACAGCACTTCAGCACTACTTTGCAACAAGACAATTCAGTTCACCCATATTATAGCTTGCAACGAGTTTAACCTCAACTCTTCCATTTCCTCTATCATGTTATCACATACTGACCACGCCCGCATCAAAAACCTTCTCCCATAGCTATCTTTTCTCACCCCAGCTCCCAGGGGGGCACATATCCTCTTGAGACTTCAATTCCATTTTGCTCGAACTGTGTTGTACGTCCGAATATCCATGCTTTTACATTCATTAACGGCGAATTGCTTACCAGTTTAACAAACTGCGACAAGCAACAAAACACGTCTGTCAACTCAATTTGACCTCTGAACACGTATTTCTTGTTAGTTTAACAAATTGCGGCATGCAACAAAACTCATCAATCTAACATGTATACACGGATTTCTGGAACAGTTTGAAAACTGCGACGTGCAACAAAACTCCTGTTACTCTTCACTTCGTCGTTGATGAAGCAATAGCATCTTCCCATTAAAAACTGTTTCATTATCTAGCTGTCTCCCGTTTTAGTGAGGCGATAAATTAGAGACGGTAAAACGGATGGTTTTTCCGAGGACAAAGGAGACTTGCTATTCTGCTATTGAGGTGTCTGTTTGGCAGGGAACGCTAAGTGGTGGATGAGATGATCAATATCATCTGCTAGTAAATATTAGGCTTGTACTTTCTAACTCATTGTTCTAAATTTTGAGGACAATCGAAGCTCATCGTTCTAAAGGTCTAGGTTAATATTTGAAAATGTTTTAAGTATCCAGGTAATTGCGCAGGTGCGATTTACTGCCGCACCAAACGCCCCGCCGCTTTACCCAAACCCGAGCCCAAATTTCAATACCAACCCCTGCCCACTCGAATCTACAAATTCACAAATAATACAAATTCACCCAAATCATTTGGAGAACAGTATGCTCATAGGTCGCCGTGGCCTAGTTGGGAAATTGATGATTCATGCTTGGCGAGGGAGCTCACGGTGCTGCGCATTCATGTTAGGAAAACTAGTGCAGAATGAATAAACACTAAGTAATAAAGTTCCAGTTGGACAATTCTGGAGGGTCTTTTCATCATGTGTACTTGTTCATCGCGGCGAGTTTGACTTTTTGCTCTTTTTGATGTTTTTACGCCCGTTTTAGATATTTCTTCTGGAGACGAAGGCTTTGGAGTTTTTCTAAGCGAGCAGGTGTAGTGAGTGACTTTGCACATGGAAGCGGTGAGGGGGCGGAAGGGCCAGGAAGTGGTGTATATCTGCTTTTCAGGTCAATGTAGAATACCTCAAAGGTATGATTTTTATTGTTGTTGGCTGAAAGAAGCTGCGGGTACCTAGAGGTATGTTGTAGGCTTCACTACAATAGACCCGTCAGTGCTTCAAATAACTTGAAAAGCTAACCTACAACCTGCCCCCGCTTCCAAATTTAAACTTCCACGCTGGATGACCTTCGCATCCAAACCAAAATCTAATCGAAAGGTCCGTATGGAGTCGATCCAGTTGAGAATTGCTCTCCGAATCCTCGAACATAGCGGTGTGCCTGTTTGTGTCGTGGGAGAGCTATCACCGAATTGCTATAATGTGCCCCGCGTCATTCATGTAAACATTACTCCCTCTCCGAATCTATTTCAGTCTTGACGCTGAGATTATTTTAGGATATCGAGATATGTGTGCCATAATCTATGGTTCCAACAGCCGCGTCTCTTCTCAGCGAGACAGGTCTCTTCTCAGCTGACGAAATCTAAGAGTTTGATCTGTACACCGAGTACAAACGAGGTTACCCCAGATTACGATCTTCAACGTGGATATCTCGCCACGGTACTCTTGTTATTCTCTCGGATAAGATGTATGTATGGTCTTGATCCAATCTCTGAGAGCGCTCTCTCTCGTGACGATGTTCCCCCAAACTCCTAATACAGCAGCCACATCATGGATTTCATCACACCAAATGAGATTCATCATCTCCCAATGCCTAGATTACCAGTTCTACTGGTCGGAATTTGCCAAAATTTTATGGAGTCGAAAAAATATGTTTCCATGATTGCGGTAGAGCAGCTGGTGGATGGTATGGATCTGGATGAAGGCTGGTGAGATAAGAATTTGAGCCGTCCCAGCTCTGAAGCGCTTGCAATGATAAGTAGGCTTTCAGGGAAAGATTATTTTTCGGACAACACAGTCACTTGTTTCATTGCGAACAAAGAAGAAGCCGAGAGAGTTAAACAGATTCCTGGATATGAGTATTTTAGGAAGAAAGGGTTGAAGTGGAAAGTCATTGGATGGTTTATCATTTCCATATTTGAAACCTTTTCTCGCCTACAATTTCTATTCTTGGGAATATGGCAGCTGGCTTTCGGATATTTATTCGCACATAGACACCTCGTAAATGCAACTACTCCTCTTCTGTCAAGCTCGATTCACCACGTTTTCCCCTTGTCAACTTCACTATCCATCTATACCAAAATACCATCACCACACTTCGGGACGTGTACCAGATAGCTCGTGTCGGTATAAATAGAAGCACACTCTGCTTAGAAAAACTCCAAACATCAACCTCAAACTATTGCTCATCTTACAGAGTTTTAGCTCAACAAAATTACTCTCAACATCTATATCTCACGACTTCAGCGCGGATACAAAGCCTATGGGCACGACAAAGTAGGCACACGAATACAATAATGCAGCAAGCTCTCCTCAATGATGCCACAATTGTATTGTCTCAGGTCTTGTGCAACGCAGGAATCAAATTTGGGATTTTCGGCGGATACGCCATTGAAGTATTATTTGCCTACCGACAGCGTCTGAGAAGTATCTACACCGGCTCACCTCCCACTCCTCCACCGTTTTCTTCGTGGCCTCCGTCTGAGCTGGGTGGGAATCTCCAAAACTTCTTCCTCTTTGGCTCTAAACAATCTTTCCCGACCTGTTCCTCCTAGTGATGTACAACAAGAGAGTCATCTGCATTCGCCGTCCTCTCACGTCGGTTTGATAACATATTGCTTAGATCTACCAGGTAAGTTGCCCGATCGGGATGATCATCTTATGCAGTAGCCACTGCTTTCTCCAAGGTGGAGCTTGCTAAGTTCAGGTATTCTTCTATAGTGCTGGATTCCATGAATCTTTTGAATTGATATACACCATGTCCGGTGAGCATTATCGCTCGCTCTGGGTGGCTTTTATGCGCTACTCTCACTGCCTCTTCTGCTGCTGAGATTGCCAACTCCAAATCGTTGTCCTTGTTTATGAGCTCGTATCGTCTAAAGAGGAAGTCACTTAGGTTATTAAAAAAAGACGAACGCGCAAGGTCATCGTTTCTGGGGGTTACTGGCACCGCCACCGCCACCACCCCTCTGAGGCGTACAATGGCTCATTACAGATCCTCCATATTTCCTTTGCGCTCATGGCGACCGAACAGCTTGGTTGCGAGTGTATTGAGGACTGATGCTCGGGAAGGATAGTCGTCGGGCAATACCGCCATAGCTTTCTGTTAGAGGTCCAGGGGAAAAAAGAGAGCATATGGAGTAAAAGAGTAGTGAAGAGTGACTTGAATTGTACTACATACAGAAGGGGCCTTTTATATAGATAATAGATCTAAAAACACTTGACACTTGTGAGACAGAACCGTGAGGTTATGAATCCCATACAAAACAAATTAGGAATTCTATATAAAACAAGTAAGGAATCTAACATAAAACAAGTAAGAAGTATCGCATAGCATATATAAAATAAGCAGAGTATTAACTTCATGGAGGCGGTTGCTTTGGTCTTGTGAGACTCGGGCAAATGCTGTTTGAACGTGAAGGGAACAAACGGCCGCGGATCGATGCCATGAAAAAGCATTCCCAATGCTAACTCCTGGTATTCGCGAAATCTTGAGATCGCACAATCATGGCCAATAAAGCCTGCAAAGAGCGTTTGGCAATTCTCGCTAGCGTGTAACCCTCTGTCGTAATCTTCATCAAAGTCCTCAGGGCCAAAGACTACCTCGTAGGGTCGTTCTTCTATGCTTATCTTGGAGATTCCTTTCTAGTAAGCTATCTTAGCATGGCTCAAGAGATTCGTGACCTCGCCACTATTGCCAAAATTGGGTCGATAGCTAGCCCTCTCTAGAACCGCAAGCGCCACCTTTTTTCCATCCTCGGTAACAGCAAGATCTTGCTTCTGAAGTCAGAGAAGTTCTTCACGAGTACCTCTCCCTAGGAAAGTAGCCCCAAATCTGCGAGTATCTGTCCATATAGCTTGCCCACCGTCGTTTTCCCGATCCCCAGTGGGCCAAGGAAGACACATGGCCCTAGGGCACGCATTACGGTTGGCGATTTACTCCCATAGAACGAGAACGGATAGCAATCTCACCGAAGAGGCGTATCACAAGTATTCGAGAGTCCCTTGCATTGACCCCTTTCAAGATGCCTCATTTATGCGATGCCTGGGAGGCACCCTCTAATGTATGGGACATTGAGGAGAAAGTTGCTCTATGCAAATTTGCAACTTCCGAGGAGGAATTTATTGGAGATGAAAGTGAGAGTATTGCGAAGTGTTGGGGTGGTAGACTCCATGATCAGGCTGAGATCAAAAGGTTACTTTCCGGCGAGATGAGGGATATCCTCACGTACAATATCGAGGCTTCACTTCATAACCCACAGCAATTGGAGCTGGATAAGGCACATATTGCAAAGAAAGTAATGAATAAGGGTTTCCTTACGATGGATCGAGATGAAGAGCAAGGGATTCTAAACTAAGCAATTCCGCAAACTAAGTATGACTTCAAGAAGTGAGTGGAACGGCATCCTATGTTGGGAGACCTATTAAAAAGAAGTCCGCTAGCCTAGCTATACAATTTAAGTGTGTATGATTCATTTTTAGCTTAATTATAGTGTTAAATAAAGTTCTCAAAGTGACAGAAATGGTGCTGGCGTTTCGTGGTACTTTCCCAGAAAACTAGACCACGCACGCAATATTGCAATTGTGGAGATAATTTTAATAATCGTCCATTGTTATTATAATACTAATAGACAGGTTTCAAATATATGACTATACCCTAATTGAATTATTCATAGCGTGGTGTTGAAGTGATATAGTGGTGTTAGTGTTAAGCGCACGAAAACAGACAACATTTCTCATCAGGGGGCGACAGTTTACCACCTCCCATCTTACTGGCCAGTATTAATTCCTCATATATCATTTCGTTGCACGATTTTAAGTCATATATTCGCGATCGTCAAGTGGGATTTCAAAGAAGTGAATCAAAGTACTCGCAAATTCTTTAGGATAAAAGTCCAGTAAAGAAATCCCAATTAAATAATTATACAAGCAGTTTGACAAATTCACAAAGTCTAAAAGAATTACTATCACTACTTACCAAGAGCTACAGGGTGGAAGAGTATTTTATAATAAGCTCTTATACTGAATTTCGTTTTACGGGTTTAGGCCGTACATTCACGATTTCCAAATGTGATTTCAGAGAGGTACAAAAAAGCACACTCAGATTCTCGCTACAGATAGTCTAGTAAAGAAGTTTCAGTTAGTCACTTATACTGTCAAGTTAAAGCATTTGCAAAGCTCGAGAAGAATTACTGTTACTGGTATCCAAAAGTGCTATTACCTAACATGATATTCAGCTAAAGCTGGGAATCTAATTTCATTTTCCTATTCGAGGTCATGTATCATAAAACATGAAGTGAATTTATTGGAAAAGGGAATCAAGGTCTCACATTTTTATCTCAAAAGCTTCTTGCAAAGTAATATCATTTACTAGTTATCCCTGGACTGTACCTGACTGCTACCTGACTGTCCCCAATTTTGCATCAAATCAATAGCTATCATTGACCTCACCATTACCAATGTACCCAAGGTTATCTCCAAAGTGAAAATCCCAAATACCACAATCTCAAAATTTCTTCTTCGCTTTCTCCAAATTCGCAGTATCCTGCATCATCTGCAATCGCGTGAACTGGTTACCCTGAAGATTCGGAGCAATCAATGGTGGAGGAGCTTCGGTTTTCCCTGGGCCTCTCGGCTTTCTGACCTTGATACCAGCCGCAATCTTCCTCTCCCGCTCTGCCAGCATCTCCTCACGCTTCTTCTCTGCTTTCTCCTTGGCTGTCAAGATTCTACCCGTATCTGCCCAGATTACTCCTGTGCCGTGTGTCATATGACGGTCGAGAGCCTCTCGGGAGGGATTAGATTTGAAGACCTCTGAATTCGGACGTCTCGGCTTGGGACCTGGTTTTTGGCGTGAGCGAGGGGCCATGGGGACGAAGAAAGGACCGTCAGGAGCGGATCTGATAATTGGCGCCGAGTGAGGTGCTTCTGGGTGGTGAGGGGTGCCGAGGGGCGTGTAATAGACGTTGTGTGGCTTTGGGTTACTGATGGGAGGATACCTCATATCACCAGCTTTACCAGATGTTTGAGGAGGATCGTTTGTAGTGCCTTCTGGCTCAGCTTCATCAACAAGTGATGATCCATTGTTACTCTCCAACTCATACTCAACTCGGCGGCGGTGAACTGTTGTTTCGTGGTATACTACCTTCTTGAGGCGCTTACGAGAAGCTGATTGATGAGCATTAGTAACTCATTGTTGAGGTAAAGGAGGTTTGGGATATGTACATAAATCAACAGGTTCCTCATAGTCAGAATCATTCAAATCTTCCTCAGAGTCGTCCACTTCTGGAAGAACATGCTTTTGTGCTCTGTTAGAAGGCCTAGTAATACGAGTAGAAGTAGAAGAATCAGGGCGTTGAGCTGGTGTCTCAAAGACCTTTGAGTTCTGAGAAGGCTTCTCTGCGAGATCGTTAACATCAGGCAAATCCCCTTCGTTCTCGTCGTCTTCTCCATCACCCAACCTCCCCTCATCGTAATTCTCTTCGTCATTGTGAACAGCTGAAGCAGTCGAGCCTTCATTCTCATCCGCACCATGAGTGGGTTTCGCAATTGCGTTCTCAAACTCCGCTGTACCGTAACCCCAGTCAACAGGTACTCTGGCATTCGTGGCAAGCAACATTTGTGGAGGACGGTAGTGGGACTTGACAATTGGTCTTGGATTGTTGGCAGCTGGCCGAGGGGGTGGTCGTCGGTTGAGAGGTGCGCTGTTGATGAAGTCGAAGGTACCACGATCTTTGGCACGATCACTAAAGTAGTTACGCCAACATTGGGTGATGCTATGAGCGTCGTAACGGCGGCGGACATCTAGAGGATAGAGAGTAAGCCTTTGAATCCTTAAGGTGACGAGATGAAGCTCGCTCGATGAATCCAGTGGAAGAAGGATAGCGGCAGTGTGCTGCGAAATGAATGAAAATACTCTAGGCTTGTCAACTTACGATTCTGGGCCTGCATGGCGATGTGCATTTCGGTCGCGCAGTCTGCCCAAGACTTTCCATCTTTTCGTTGCTGTCCTACGACATCCCAGATGTATCGCAACTCGATATCACTCCAAGACTTGGGTGGGGCCCTTGGTTTCTTGGTGGCGGAGGCCATATCGGATATTGTGGGCGATGGTTGTAGGTTGGATGAAGGAAGAAGAAGAAAATGGTTTGGAGAAAATCATGGCAGGGTAATGAAGGGTCGCGTCGAAGTATGGATGATTTGTGGGGCCGTGTAAAGTTACTCCAAAGTGAGGTTTCTCAATAGAGATTTATTGGTCCTGCTGAGCCAGTTATCGGCTGTAATCGGAATTGTCCCGCTCTTCATTGTTGTGGTGAATGATTCACAGAAAGTTAAGCGAAGTCAGGGGGAGTGACGTTTATTAACCCTAACAATTGGATAACTCAAAACTAAGTTCTGCATGCTCAATTGATTCAAAGCACTGAATGATGGATCTAGGAATACAAGCAAACCAAAAACGGAAGTTTTAATTAGCTTGAAATGTAAATAGGGAAAATTTATCTAATCCACTTTGATGTCTCAACTACCCGCCACAAAAAGACGAGAGAGAAGTAGACTCAGGACAGTACTCGAGATGTTCGATCTCTTGCTCTTTAGCCTTAACTAGATGTTCTTTATTATCTCAAACCGAAAAAATAATAAAACCAAGATATTCGAGAGTTACTCCCCGTCACCCACCATCCCTCAATTATGCGAATCGAACGAGGACAATCACTGTTCCAGGCAGTCGAGAAGAATTAGTAGTTCGTGTTTTTGATTCTCCCAAACTTCTAGTGTCCTGCGTTTGTTTCGAAGAATTTTGTGTATAATATGATGGAAGAGTGCCCGAGAGTAATGCTTGAATCTCTCTTGCATCATGGACATACCTACACAGTGCATTCTTCTATATCACTTGCCCCAGGCCAAAGGAGCAAACCAAATGTACTCACAAGTGTGAAGTGAGCGAAAGCAAGTTTTGGCATGCTTCATTATCACAGCAGAATGGTCAAGTATAGAGAAGAAGAAGCCCCCCGAGGAAAACAGGCCACCGCCCATAAGGTATGTAGCTCTTTTGAATACAACTCTTGCAGGCCTATTCGCATAGACTCTTTCGAGTCTCGAAGCATCAAGTCGAGTAGCTTATGAAACACATCGCAATTGAAGAAATGAAGAATAATCAAAACCGCAGGATCGAAGAAGAACAAGCATACGAGTGAAATGCCCAATGCAGACTAGTAATCACATTACATTACCGGTTTCTCTATCTCCTAAAGTACACTATGATACATTATGAGCACCACTCATTCAAAAAGGACGTGACGGATCGGGAGGAGCGTATCCTCTGCGGATGATAAAGTTTGCAAAGCGCTGCTCTACTTTTGCGAGCTTAGGAATTGGTCAGTAGCTTTCATTACCGAACGGCAGGCAGATTGGCAGGGGTGTTGGGGCAAGAATGAACATACAAAGGTTAATTTCTGTGGTCCTAAAACTCCATCTTTCAGGAAACAAGAATAGCTTCCCATGGTATTTGCGAGCATGACGTCGGTTGTGAGGCGGTCTCCTATTACCTGTTGATGAGAGAGGTGATTAGCATGTTCTGTGTTTATGCTTGCACGATAGACAAGATATTTGGGGACCCAAAGGTTGGTCAACTTGTCGAGAGTCGAACATCGACGAATATTCGTGAGGAATTGAGGAGTGAGGTGTTCCACCACTTGACGTGGGAACGCCATTGAGATTACTTGAAATAACGCCCATTCATCCCAACATCAAGATGGATAAAAATGGGAACTTACAACAACATGTTCCGGCTTCGTAACCCCAGTCTCGGGATGCTGTCTGAAATACTCCATAATCTCCGCTCCACACCCAGGTTTCTTAGTCGAATGAGGAAGAACATGTACACCCGTACTTTTGGTAACAGCCGCTGAAAGGGAAAGAGTTGGATCAGAGGATGAGCCCGCTGTATTGGAGACTATCAGAAGTTTGCGATCTGGATAGGTTGCTTTGAGGTGAGCGAATTTTTTCTATTGAGTTCGTTAGTACAAGTTTCAAGATGATGTGAGAAGAGAAAACTAATGTATAGAAAACGAGGCATGAACAAACCTCATACTCCTCAAAAACCCCATTTTCATGGGGTCTCGCAAAACAGTTATCTTTATCTAGCACCACAGCTCTGATGTCTACATTCTTGTATTTCCCTTTAAAAGCTTTATTCAGAGGTATTGGTAGATCGTTGAACATAGCAATGTTGGATTGAGGAAGACATAGGTTTGGACGTGCAATGAGTCGGAAGAGTGAGAGCGTAGCAGAGATGTTAAAGGATGTCATTTCCATTTGTCTAATTTTCAAAATATGAGATTGGATGTGTAGTCGGGACGTTGTAAGTATGTGAAGTGAGGTGGTTGTATCGGGGAGGTCCAGAGCTTCTGGGGTAGGTAGTTACAGGGAGCTCCACTAGCGCCAATATTTTGGAGGTCGCATCTCAAAGGTTGCGATCAATAACCTCCAAACTCCACGACTCTGCGCCAACTCCCACAACCACCCCCTCTCCGAATTAATTACCTATCCTACGACCGATACTTCAAATACAATACCGCCAAAATGACAAGCACAATCGGTATCCCAATCAAGCTCCTCAATGAAGCACAGGTTCGTCCTTCCACCCCGCCTTTCTACCCTCCCCGCGCAAACCCCCAGGCACAACGCGCTCTTACTAACTTCTTGGTGCTGGGATAGGGACATGTCGTTACACTCGAAATCACAAGCGGCCAAGTCTATCGTGGAAAACTACTTGAAGGTTCGTTCCTCCTTCCCCAGTCAACCAAAAACCTATCGATTCGCAAAGCAGAATGAGGACAAAGGAAGACGGGATTGGGTCTGAGGATATATGCTGATAGGAGTTTATAGCGGAGGATAACATGAATGTCCAACTCAAGGATATCACTGTTACGGCGCGCGATGGGAGAGTGAGCCATTTGGATCAAGTTTATATTCGGGGAAGCCATGTGCGATTTTTTATTGTGCCTGATATGTTACGGTATGGTTGCCCTTCCACACACCTCCTCTTCTGCTCTCCCTCAATCCAAGTTCATGCTAACATATTTATCTCTTAGAAACGCACCAATGTTCAAGTCTCGAGGCGTCAAAGGAAGAGGTGTCGGTCTGGCAAGAGGAAGAGCAACAGTCAGCAGAGCGAGAGCAAGTGGTGGACGGGGAGGAGCTCCTCGAGGATAAAGCGTGGAATAGCGGAGAAATTGAAATGGAAATGGGAATCTTCATACAGGCGTGGGGCATATTTTGATTTGGGCGTTTTTCGAGGACAAAAAAGTCAAGGCAGAGAGGTGCTGGCTAGATTATGAGCACTTTTTTTTCTTCCTACTAGGTTCATATGTGAAATCTGAATAGATATTCATTATGGATTTTCTCTCTGTTTTGGCTCTGTCCAAGCATTTGAGCTAGTTTTTCAAAAGTTCAAGCTTTCTTCCTGCATGTCTTTTGCGAGCAGATGTAGGCAGTCGGAGGAAAATATCATAACCATGGTTGCGGCATTGAATATTGGCTTGGGAGTCTAAAATATGGGCAGGCTAGAACTGAGACCCGACCATTTCTGCTTCCGTGGAGAAGCTATCTGGGGAAGTTTCTACGAAGAGTAAAGTGGCTTGGATGCTTCTAGCTTGATAGGTAATACTTACCAATTAGTGATAATCCAGCCTCATCACGTGAAACCGTCAACCTCTAATTCATTCTCCATTTCACCTTTATCTCCAGCTCATCCTCTCAAACCCAGGAACCCTCAAAGCTAAAGACAAAAATGGAAATCCCAAATCCCCGCCGCATTCTAGCAGTCTCCCAACCCGACTCCTCCCTCCTCGATCTCCTAAAAGGTTTCCCCTCCTCCCACCACCCTCATCTCTCCATCACTAACCCAAAACCAGAACTCACACAAACCCCCCCAACAATCCCCCCCTCAGGTCTCGCGGGCTCCACCCACGAATGGCCCCTCAAAACCCCCTACTACAGCACCACCCTCCCCATCTGGCTCGACGAAACCTCCTCCCCCTCAACATGGGCCACCGACTTCCTAGCCCCAGAAGCAAAAGAAGTACTCCTCGCTCTCGGCGCTTTCATCGTATGTTTCCGCAAACCCATCACCGCATCTGACTACTCCTCAATCAAGACCCTCTTAAAGCATGTAGGTGAAGTAGTAAAAGAGGGATGTGGATACTCATGGGAGGGTGTTTGTCTAGCTGTTGCTTGTAAGAATACTCAGACTCCGATTTTGGGGATTGAGAAGGGAG
>LLCD01001127.1:0-12554 GCA_001414355.1 Hymenoscyphus salicellus
GCGCACCGTCAAACAATCCCGCTTTAAAGAGGAACTTGAGGGGAGCAGGGGTTCCTCCAATCTTGAAGAGATCGTGGATGACAAACTTTCCAGATGGTTTGAGGTCAGCGAGGAATGGGGTGCGATCAGAGACAGCTTGGAAGTCGTCGATGGTAAGCTTGATACCACAGGCATCAGCCATGGCAATCAAATGTAGCACAGCATTCGTTGAACCTCCGGTGATGATGACCACGATCATGGCAACTTCAAAGGCCTCTCGAGTCATAATATCCCGAGGTCGGATGTCTTCCTTCAAGAGATTTTTGATAGCTCCACCGGCCGCGAGACACTCGAGGTATTTTGCTTGCGACTGAGCAGGATTTGAGGAAGATCCAGGGAGGGTCATTCCCATGGCTTCGATGGCCGTGGCCATGGTGTTGGCAGTATACATACCACCACAGGCTCCCTCGCCTGGGCAAGCGTGACGAATAACATCAAAACGTTGTTCCTCTGAGATTTCCCCCGTGATGAACTGACCGTAAGCCTGGAAAGCCGAGACAATATCAATATCAGCATTTCCCTGGGTGGATGAACATCCGGGCTTGATACTTCCTCCGTAGACCATAAGCGAAGGTCGGTTGTGACGACCCATAGCCATCATGACACCAGGCATGTTCTTGTCACAACCCGGGATGGAGATGTTGGCATCATACCACTGACCTCCCATGACCGTCTCGATACTATCGGCGATCAAGTCTCTGGACTGAAGACTGTATCGCATTCCCTTGGTCCCCATAGAAATTCCATCGGATACACCAATGGTATTGAATTGATATCCAATCAGCCCCGCTTTTTCCACGCCCTCCTTGACTTTATGGTTGAGGTCCAAAAGATGCATGTTGCATGGATTTCCAGTCCACCATACTGAAGATATTCCCACTTGCGCCTTGTTCAATCCTTCCTCGGTCATGCCCGTGGCGTATAACATGGCTTGTGAAGCTCCTTGGGATTTTGGTTGGGTGATTTTGGCCGAGGTCTTATTGAGCTTGAGTTCGTCATTTTGTAGGGAGGATGTGGTGGAGAGAGAGCGACTGGAGGATGTTAGCAAGGCAATTGAGGTTGGAGATATATGGGGGACGCTTGCATGTATTGTGAAGAGCGAGTTGCGGTGTGTAGAGAGAGACTCGCCCGACTCTTCTGCATCAAACGTGGAAACAACATGGTCGCAACGGTAGCTAGCTTGCCAATTGGCAGCGTTTGAGGTTCAATTGTGTTCAATGGGGGTCCGCGTTTCTCAGAAATCAATTGTGATTGTCTCTGCAGCTTGTATAATTGGAAAAGGGCGAAGATTTGGAGGGGAGATGGTGTTTTGGGCGAGTATGAGTCGACGCTCCAAAGCTCGCAACTTTTTTGTTCACAGGAACACTCTCGGCGGCATCGGAGGGCGGATGACAGGGGTTAATCCGAAGACTGAGCCACAGTGGCTGGAGTACAGGGTTCCCCACAAGAAAGGACTGGGCAGTAAATAGTAACAATATAGAGTAATTGAATTATAAATCCAAGAACAACTAATACGCTGGATTTAGATAAGACATTTAGTCTGTTTTTTTCCAAATTTCAAACAGCAAGAAGACTGGGCGTAAGAAGCCGAGTTACTCACTGCCGCTTTTACTTGCTCGCAACGCCTTCCGCATTTGAAATCTACCGGAATCCCGACATCATGGCATGGCTGTGAATGGCTCCTTCCCCTCCAATCCCCCAAGGAGAAGTCACATGCGATTGGTATCCCGTTGCTATTCACAGGAGCAACTTCCATCCGAGGTTTCGCAAGAGGGGACACTTCTTTCCTTGTCTTCATAAGCTGGCCTGCTCTTCGGAAACCGAAATCAAGCTGAACTCTCCATCTTCTCAGTGTTAAGTACATAAATTCACATTATCACTCCACTTTCTGCTTGCTTTTTGCTACCCCTTTTCTGCACTTACTACCTCCCATAAAGATTTTAAAAATTTCAAACTAGAGATATCATCACAATGGCTGCTCCTCCAGAAGTTACCATCAAGGACTTGACCGGTGATTGGGTCATGGTATATGCTCCCCTCCCATTATCAACAACACCTCCCAGCTAACAAACCCAGAACAAATCCCTCTCCGACGACCTCGACCCCGTCCTCGCCCTCCAAGGCGTGGGCTGGTTCCTCCGCAAAGGAATCGCCCTAGCCACCGTCACCCTCCACATCAAACAATACACCGACGACAATGGCATCACCCACGTCGACATCGATCAAACCGCCACGGGCGGCATCAAAGGCACATCCGAGAAGCGCGCCTTCGACTGGCAGCCCCGCGAGCACGAGGACTATCTCTTCGGCAAGGTCCAAGGCAAGACTCGCTGGGTCACATTGTCGGAAGTCGCAGATGATTACCAGAAGGAGGCTTTCTTAGAGGGAGAAGAGGAGAACGGCGGGCCCGAGGGACAGAGACATGCTGAGGGGTATGTGGTGAATGAGAAGAATAAGTGGGATGCTGATCAGGTTTGGGGGTTTGAGATTATTGATGGGAAGAGACATTATACGAGGAGAGTGGTGGTGAAGAAGACGGACTCGGATAAGGTCTTGAAGGTTAGATTGGTCTATGACTGGGCTGGGAAGCCATAGACTGGTTCTTTGCTTTCAGTGGGGGGTCTCTAGATCTCTGTGTGGCCTCAGCACTTCGGTCGACGAGTAGAGCGCTGCATAGGGGGTGTCTCTGGGCCTTCGTTTATTTTCGGGACTGGGATCAACGAGCAGAGCATTGCACATTTGTATTTTTCGTCACTTGGGATGGCTGGTTGCCGGGTTGTAGAACAATAAAATATTCATACCAAGGGGTATTCGTCGTCTTGATTTTCATTCTTCATTCTGGGCCAATGAGTGTTGGCGTCCACATTCGAGTAATTTCGCTGGGTCGGTTGGTACATATATGTTTTTGCTTTCTCGGTTTTGCTGTTAGTCAGACTTTCCAAACTTTAGACAACGCTCACTTCATAACAAATCATTATGCCCTCGGGCAACATCTTGTGGCATTTCTTCTATTGATTTTCTTAGGGGTCTCTCACGATCTCTCAGGATTTCCGAGGTTCTCTCTCTCAGGACCGTACACAGAGGCCAACGCCCGAACTCCCAAACTCCCGAACTCCAAACCATTCCAAATACCCCAAATATCCCAACCCTCCAACCCGCCCAAAAACGAGCAACAAAAAGGAAACCAACACTCCTCTCTACAAAGTAACAATCTCATCCGCAGAAACCGGATAAAGCTTAGCAAGCGAACAACTCAAAGTCCGCTCAGGATCCGGATGCTTCGCCAAAATCCCCTTCAAGTAATCATTCTTCCACGTCCTCGTCGCAACACCAAGTTGATCATTACAACTCGTCCACATATTATAAGGATTCTGATCGGAAGAAATCATATCGACATAATTATAATCCGTCGGATCCTCATTCTTATTCCAATCCTCCCCAATGAAAACCTTCAATTTCTCCCACAGACTCTCTCTCGCCTCATTATCCGTCAAATGTCTAAACGCCACACTCACCGGTCCATCATTTCTCGTGATTTCATCGGGAGTGGATGGAATGTAGGAGAGCAGGTCGGTGACGACGTCTACGCCGTGGCGAGATTTGAAGGTTGCTTTCAGTTGGCCCTCGGCGTTGTGGAATTTGAAGACGGTGGCTAGTTTCTCGGCGTCCTTTCCCGAGATAAGCTTTACGGTGTAGGCGTCGCCCATTTCGGTGTTGGGGACGACGCGGAGCCAGAGGGGGACGGTGGAAGCGTCGGTGTGGTTTTCGGTTTTAGCGTAGATTTTTACGGCTTTGATTTCGGCTTGTTCGGGGAAGATTACTGTTTCGATCTGGGGTTTTTTGTGTTAATTGTGTGAGGCGACGAGGCGAGGGGCGTGAGAGAGGATGTGTAGGAGGGAATTAGTGGGTGAGAGAGGTGAGAAAGTGAGAGAGAGGACGGGGGAAAGAGAGGATGTGACTGGGGGGTGGGGGACGAAAATGTGCTTGGGATTGAGATTTGGAAAACGTACTGGTCGAGGAGCAGTATAAGTAACGGGCAAGTGCTCATTACAAAGACAGGCGTGCTTGTACGCATCGAGGCCCAGGCAGAAGTTCTTCTGGAGAACCTCTGGGATCTCAGTGGCGTGGGTAGCGAGGTTTGTGACGGCGGTACCTGGGGTGAAAGCCTCGGGGTAAACCAAAGGAGGGTTTGAAGGGTTTCCACGGAAGACGGTGATGGTTTGTGTTTGTGTTGAGCTATTTTTCATTTTCGTCAGCTCCTTGAACTCTCAATTTCCAAAACCAAGTTTTTCTTCCCTCTCCCCCTTGAGGGTTGTCCGTAGAGTTTAAGGGGAAGGGGACTCACACCAAAGGAGGAGGCGTAACAGTCTCCGCCAAAACACTGCTACAATCATTGGCAATGGATGCCTTTGCAACCTTACCTACGTCTCCCCAGCCAGCGACATAATGAAAACAATCATCCGAGTAATCGCATTTGTACTGGGAGGTTGGAGTCATGGTCAGGTTTCCGAATGTGTTGACATCGTCGGGGTTGAAGTTGCTGCTTGCTTGGACTGTGTATGTGAGGAGACTTGCCGTGAAGGCGACGAGAGTGGCTGTGAATCTCATCTTGGGATGATTTTTTCTTTCCTGGATGAAGAAAAAAGAGGAAGGAAGGAGAGGTGTTATAGATGAGGGAGTTCTTTCTTAGGGTGTGCTTGTATTTAGGGGTGGGAGTTGGTTTTTTCGTTGCAATTCGGGTTTTTTAAATTGGGTTCGATTGAGTAATTTGTTGTGGAGTGGTTGGGAACTATCATTTTGCTATGGAATTAGTGCGGTGATATTTTCGATGGTATGGTGTTTTTTGCAATTCTGACATGGTACTTTTTGATGGTAGTTTCTGAGCTAAAAACTTGGGCATTTGACCGGTTAGCTTCTAGTGAGGCTTAGGTCACTAAGTGATCTAAAGCAAACTGCCACGTTAGACGAGGGGGTTCTCTTTTAGTGGTGACGAGATTTTGGAGGTTTAAATCGGTGTTGTGCGCGGGTTTTCTGGGCTTTGTTTGGTCTTCTCATGCAGATAAGTTTCCAGAAATTTACTAATTATCTTATTTCATAGTAGGGAGGATTGGGAATTCATCTATAATCTATAAGAGCTTTTTGCAATTTGAAGGGAAGGGGTATAATCGAAGTCGATCACGTGTGGGCTAAAAAGCCGGCAGTTGGTTCTCCACCTCGATAAATTTAACCTCCTCTCTCCTGACAACACGATATCCCGTTCCTTTGTGTGTATGCTTCGTGTTCGTATTTGGTGTTCCTGCTTGGTACTCCTACTTAAAAGCCGTACTTTTGATCTATCGAAGACGAAGTTGTGGAGCAACGACTTCAATATCTCTAAAAACCAGTGTCTTGCAGCTAGTTGGCGACGTTTGTTACTTTAGCTGACGTAAGGCGACGACCAAAATAGCCCCTTTTAAAGAGGACTTCGACTTTTCCGATAGATTTTGGGTCAGGGTTTTTTGCATTGCACGTCACAGTTATCTTTGTTTTCTTGCTGGTATGGTTTACCTTTTTGTTTTACTTGTTATCAATTATTGCATCTCGGACATTTCAAATCTCGCACAGTCACAATCACTTTCAAATGAAGAAGAAATGTGAGAGGTTTGGAACACGTTTTTATTGCTCTGCTTTTGCTACGGATTATGATATGGAGTTGCAAACAAATTGATATGTTGACACTCTTTCCAAGGACCATCCAAGTTCTTCCCTTTCAGCTTCTGGGACCACTGGCCTGTGGAAGTGTACATGTAGTTATCACACCACACCAGTTCGGTGTAAGGATACTTCTTACTGTAAGGAATCCCCTGATAGTGAGTATTATCCACGACGAGATTTTTCCGAGAACCCCCGTTTTCGTCCTCATATTCCTCAATTCTTGCCCAAATTTCCTCGTAGTCCCTGTGCAGATGGCTTCCCTCGCCCTCAGAGGCGAATATGATCAGATGGGCCTCTTTAATTCGCTCCGCACTCTCGTATGGGATCCTCTTGACGAGCATCCAGACGATGTGATGATCTGACTGGGTGTGAGGAGCGATGTATACGCCTTCCAACCGCCCTTTCCCCTGGTTATTGAACAAGTATCTGTTGGCATCATTCATATTGGTGGAAGTTGTCCAATTGTAAAGCCGCCCATCTTCGGGGTGGAGAGGAGGTATCTCGTTAAATTTGTCTTGTGGGTGTGATGCTCCAAGCGAAGAGTGAACTTATCTACCTTTTCTACGTTCCACATGGTTCTGGTGTGCGTCTAAAAGAAACGGGTCAGTCTCTCATCTCTGGAGATTTGTTACTGAACACTTTCGGGTCTACGTACCTCTCTTGATGTAGTTATTGTGGTTACATTATAGCCATGGCATATCACAGCCTGGCGCCATTATCTCTCATTCTTGCATGCAAGAAGCGGTGTAACTTTTGGGTGGGGCGCCCTAGCCGTTAAAACACCAGGCGTTGGCGTAATAGTTTCGAGTTTTTTTGGACTATATTTCGGGTCCGAAGTTGGCGTCGACATGGGATTATTTGTATATGCTGTGAGTTTAAATATTAGCACGACCCCAAAAGTGTGGGAATTCTCAACCTTTCAAAGCTGAGGCGGATAAAGTGACAAGAAATGGTACTTACGGAGCTGGATCAATCAAATGAGTGACTATCACCATTGCACTGTTGATTTGCTCACCCGCTTCGATGAGCTCTTTTGGGATATTTAGTCCCTGCCCACCTGCTTTCGCATGCTTGAAGCGCAAGTCCTCTACAAATGGATACTTGAATTCCTTGTCAAAAAGATCAATGAGGCGTGGGGTCGGTGTGGCGAGACTTGATGTAGTGGAGTTGGCCGTTGAAGCTATCATTTCAGCAGTGGCGAGTGCCATGCCCCGAAAGGATTGAGAAAAGGATGTTGGTCTTCATTTTTCGTGCTTTGTTTGGAGGTATGCTTGGTGTGAATGAGTGGTATATTTGATATGTAGATAATGGGTGTGGGATGAGGGTAATTTGAAAGTGTGGAGATGGGGATTACATGAGTTGAACAGAAATTTGAGAAGTAGAGAATACCGCAGGTTTTATTCCTAACGTAAAAGAAGGCTAGCTGATCGAGACTTCCATATTGGTACAACAACAACAACTAATTTGGAATTAGAGCATCTTGGACGCACCTGCCGAGAGTGTTAGTAGCTTCATTCGCCTCAACAGTCTCTACCACCCACGTGGTCTTTTACTTATGCTACACGTGGACTTCCGCAGAATCGCTGGCTCCAAGAAAGCATCATCTTAATTCAACGCCGTCGAGTATCAGAGTAATGCTCTGAGTTCTAGCTCCATGTTTCTTCGGCGTCATACATGTCTCAGTGTCTCATGTTGAGGCACTTGATTTATGTTTATGGTACATGTGAGACTTCATGGAATCTTCCTAGTCTCAACAAGAATTTTTTGATTCCATCTTTCGATGTCCTTACGATGTCAACCTTTACTTGAAGAATAAAAGTGTATTCTTCCACCCTCGCTTAGTGTGCAATCAATTTACTTTCCTCGTCTTCAAACCTGCGGTGGGGTCATTTGTGCATTTCTTTTAAAGTTAATTCTCCAAGTTGGGAAAAATAAAGCTTGGCACAATTTGATTTCGTGATTGTGAAAACAAGTTGGGACATCTCACTTCAAGCAAGGGGAAATTATGGACTTGACGGAGAAAACCTTCATCTGTATTGAGATTTCTCACTTATCACATCAAATTTATGGTGCAACGAGGCATTCTGAGGTGAATACGACTTTTTAATTCTTCCTAGGCTTTCCATGATAAGGTTCCGCACCAGCAATAACCAACTCCCACCCTTCCATTTGGTCATTTGGCAGCAGTCCCGCTTTAAACAAGGCCACCCATCGACGAGTGGCAATATACAAGATATTATCTCGAAGAACAAGCTGCTTATAAGGATGTTTGTCTTCTTTCCCCGAATCAAAACTTAGCTTCTCCAGTGGGATCATGTTGCGGTCTGCGTCCCACTCAATCTGACCCCAAATCTCCTCATATTTTTCTCCCAAGGATCCTTCCGCAAAACCGGCACTTTCCTGTATGAGAATAATCGGTAAAGGTCCCAAAACCTCGCGAGTCTCGTCATTGTCATCGTCGTGCCTATGATTGGTGTCTCGTTTATGGTACCATTGAAGTTCCGAACGGGAACTCGAGTGGCTGCAGAAAGCCTCGGAGTCAGCATTGCCATTTGGAGAAGAATGTCTGAAGAAGTGACAAGGTAGTGTAGAGGAAACAAAGCTGTCTGAGGAAAAGAGTACTGATGAAACAACTGGGAAAAGGGCATCATATCCCGGAGAATACTCACTCTACTCCGTTAGTACTCATGCCTCTCAAACGGCCTTCGGAAGCGAGATGAAAATAGTGGAAATCTTCAGTTTTCTCTTTAATCACTGTGAGATTGTAAATTCCCTCTCGTTTTCCTTCAATTTGCTGTTCCGCGAGATATCCCAATCTTGATCCATTACGATACTCTAATCTAACATTGAGGTGAAAGTGTGAAACATCAGTCACAGCGGCAGCGCGTAGTGTCCTTGTTACTATCTGTTGAGAAATAGGTTTTAGCAGTTGTTCTGAAGTTGAGTTTGAGGGGATGGGATTTCACATACTGGCATCAAAGTCGCAGTTGTCTTTTGAATACCTTGACATTGGACGGCACGTTGCCACTCCAGAAAATTGCGGCAACTTCCAGGAAGTGCAAAACTAGGTTGAAGTGAGAGATCTGTGTGAACGCTACTTGAGCCAGTGCCCGTATTTATTTTTGGGTCACTCGGCGGACATTTGACTGCATTGTTTGCATAAGCGTTGCAAGGTTCGCTCACAAGGACCCTGCATAGTGAGAAGTCAAAACCACAATGTTCTGCAAGCTATTACATATTTCAAAGGCAACTTACACACTTATTGGGAGAAAGGTGGTAGCAAAGAGGGCCTCCTTTGCATACGCCGTCCAATCCGCTGATTGGTTTTGCGGGAGATGGTCGCCAACTCCGCCAAAAGCGTCTCTAGAACACTTGTTACCTTCAGTGAAACAAGTGAAAGTGTTCCCGTTGATGTCCTCCATCACTGCAGGAGCTGGCGTGATGGAACTCATTGAAGTTGTAGCCGTAACTTCTGTTGAGTCTGTAGTGGCAGCTGTTGAGGTTGCCAGTTGTTGAGGGATTGCCAACACCGCGGTGGCAATCAAAACCAAAAAGAACACGATGACCTTCATTGTGGTGGTATGAGTTGTCGCTTACATTGAAGTGAAGTTGACAAAGCAGAGATTAAAAACCATTAGAGAAGAAACGCAATATCAAAGAATGTCAAAGTTGATGGTTGAAAGGCCAAGTAAGTGGGAGGGTGCGAGTTTGATGTCGATAACGATTGGGAGGTCGAGGTATTTATCTTCGTTAGCGGCAGGAACGATTTAAGTGTATTGTTGACTTGATATGTTTGTCAAAACTCTAAAATGGTCTTGTGACCTATTCAAGGGAGCGGTGATGCGTTGAAAGCGACTTACTCTTGCCATCTGGTACTCTGTTCTCAAGTCTTCAAGTGGCTTGAAGATATACTAAAATTTGACGCTTGTGTAACCCCAAGTCATCTTTTTACTTCAATTGTGAACATGAGTAAATCGCAGTTCTGCCAAGTTACGGGCCAAAACAATTATATTTCGGACTAGAAATTTGCCAACCAAAATCGTTGGAGGTTGATCCCCGAGAAGAAAGCGTAGTCGTAGAATGGAAAGTGACTAGACGTGGCCAACTAACACTTCAAAACTTCGCTCCAAAAGAAGTGCAAAATACAAAGATAAGAAGGCATTCCAACTGGCAGTCTTGCAATCACGTGAAGGAATTTTGAAATCGAGATAAGCTTGTGAGAGAAGCACTAACTAAGTTTCAGTGTCGCCAACTCGCCAAATTATTCTTCTCCACTTGGAAGTTCTATAGCTTCATCCCTAGCGCATTCGACATTCATACTAGGTGATGAAAGAATGAAGTGCTCCAAGAACGCACCAGCTGTCGCGATAGGGACTTCGTCCGATGACCCTTCCACCCTAAATAAATAATATTATTTTATTTAGCTCACGCACTAATTAGGTTCAAACTAACAAACAATTCTTGAACCTAAACTTCACGATACTACGCAAGTATGTTCCAAGTATTACTTGGTAGACCGGGTCGAAACCACTGGGTTCGCCAACCGAAATAAGTCCATATCCATAGCGGAAAGAAAGATTCTCGTCTGCAATGGTCCCCAAGATTCCCAACTAAACGCTTTTTGGGGTTTATCGTGTCTGTGATATGAATCATTGATCATCCCCTAGCAGGTCTTCTTTAGCTTTGGCACTCATGTCGGACAATTAAGAGATGTTGATAGAAGAAATCACTGACCGCTCGCATAGCTAGCTCGCTAGTGTAAGATTTTATTACAAATTGTCAATATAGACATATCTAATACAAGCCATTCAGCTTCCAATAATCTCTTCATTGCCTCCGAAATACAATTATTCTCCTCCCTCCATACTTTCCGCCTTTTCCTCACTGTCCGCCGGTGAGGGTCCCGAATTATTATATGTTTCCCCAGCTTCCAGCATCCAATACCCACCCAAGTCCGCGAAAGTCTTCTGAAAACCAGGAACAAGCTCATCAAAGTTACGTGGTGCGATATCTCTCATATCAGTGCACCAGGCACCATTCATCCCCTCAGGTCTGTTTGGTACGTATTCGGCTCCGTCCATCTTGATAGTAACGTGCTCGATGAACTGGTGTTGCTCATCCACTACACTTCTCTTGTAGACCTGAAATATTCCACCATAGTTTTCTTGATGCCATTGCATTGCTACTTGCGGTATGGTTTTGAGCAGACCACCATGGAGGAAAGCTACACTCCCGTTTGGATGATGCTGTGCGAAAGTGTGACCACAGTAGTTACCTTCGGGCGAAAGTGTTCCAACGCTGCAGTTCTTTGTGTTAGTATAAATATCCTTTCGGGGCTCAATGAAGCAACATGATGGCATAATTGTTCTAAATGTACGCACCTTGTGATCCATTTGGGAGGGAACCCATATTTGGTTTTGAGAGCATGCCATGCAAAGCGAAACAAGTCCTTGTCGCCGAGTAAGAATTCCATGTAGTACTGTTTCTGGACATTGTTGAACCAAGCAGCCAGCTGCAAATGATAGAAGTACCTTCGTTTGTCGATTATTAACTGTCCACTTTCCTGTTCATATTCATCCATACGACATTGCGTATTCGTGATAGGCCAAGCGGGGTTGCTAGGTCGCGTGCGAGCAATATCCGGCCAGAATAAGGTTCCGTATTCTTTGTATGTGTCCGACTCGAACAGCAATTCCGGATCCATGACCGGAACGTTGTCTGAATCCAGCAATAGGAGTTCGGCAAAACGTGAGTTCATCACAGCGGCCGTCTTGAGCTGATAATTGACGTGGAAGAAGTTGTCATTGCTGCTCTTTACAATGTTTGAAGACGCCGAGAGATCGTTGTAGAACATTTTCGGCCATATCGAAGAAAGCTCTTGCTGAGCTTCTAGAGGAAGTTCATCTCCCCAGAAGTGCAACTCAACTGGTAGCTGAGATCCCAGACGCTTCAGCTGTCGCAAAATCACCCGAATTCGTTTTAGACTCTTCCCATTTCCTCCAACAATGACAATACCACGGCCGTGAAATCTATCCTTGTATGCTGAATACGGCAACAATTCATGATTGATGAAGTCTTGCCATTGCTCTCTGTGAAGCTCGATGTCTTCGTCACTCCTGTCTTTCATAGCCCACTCGACATTTGCGCCGTACTGAAAGTCGATTTCCTCGTCTTCTTTCCATGTACAGGATGATTTAGCCTCTGCCATGGTCAATTTTGGTAACTGGATCACAGCTTTGAGATGCGGCAGGAAGGCGTCTGCTGTGGGTAATATATGAGCATTGTAGAGGAGTTCGGCCTTGATCCCCGTATGAGAGAGTTCGTGGGACGAATTCTTCCCGACGTCTGGTAAACGGGTTGATGATTTCCAATTTACAAAATCCGGGTTCCGATGGAGCAGGAACGTCGTGAGAATGAAAAGCAAGAATACCGCGGCCCCGGCTAGGCGAACGAACCCAGATTGTCGGAATAATAGCATGGCTAGAACGTAAGCACTATAAATAAAAATTCAAGAGATGGTTGGAAGAGATAGAAAGTGCTATCCTTTGCTATCTAATTCCCCCGCCCACAATTGTCGTCGCTGTCCGCTCAGACAATCGTGAACGCGCCCTGAGACATCCGGCGTCAAAGTACTTTGGATGACAGCAAAACTTACTAAAAGGGGGGTAGCCTCTGAGGGGTGAACTGTCTAAATACAGATACTGAGTGTACGCAGGACCGTGCTCCAACGGAGTAAGCGCAATCAGAGTAGCCGCGTGCAAGTGCTTCGACCGCCTAGTAGCGGTACAAGCAATCTCAACTTATTTCAGACACTCAGGGGC
>LLCD01001128.1:0-12548 GCA_001414355.1 Hymenoscyphus salicellus
GTTATGTATTCTGCCTCCTCGTCGTCTAGTAGATCGCTGCATTCTACGGGACGTCCTGGAGGAAGGCTCAGGAGGGGTTTTTGCATTCTACAGAGCTTACGTTAGACGATACTGCGCTGAGTCATGTTGTTATTGCTGCTTATCCAACAATCGTGGGAAGATGGTTGACGGACTTGCACATGATAGTTGATTCGGAAACCCTTCTTCATAATGCTTATAGCTCGGCATGCCCTATCCAATCCTTCTCTCCTAGTCGATGGCTGATAGCCCGATGCTCAGTCCAATGGCAAACTTTTCGCGATGCCCATGATCGATCGCTGGATTATCTTTGTCACAGACCGCGATGGGCTCGAACAGCTTGAATTAGAACCTGGAAGTTTACTATCTATGGAACACACTCTTCAAGAGGTACGTGTGGCGCTTATCCGATTAACTTCCACATGTATGCTAAGTTACAATAGCTCGGCTCTACGACACCAATCTTAGGACACCTCGCTGTAGTTCCAGAGAGAGTCAAGGATTCGATTGCTTGGGAGTTTGAAAATGGTATGTACATATCCCGAAAGCCCTTTCTATCGCATTGAATCTAAGGACTAATTCGCACAATTCCACTAGGCACATGTCACAAGGGCAATGGGGAATGGCGAACTGTTCGTCTCATGCCAGCATTTCTGCGTATCTTCACTCGTGTCAATCTCTTAACCTTCCTTGGGGAGGAGCAAGGTATGATAGTGATACGTCGTCCCGTTGGACCACCGAGCTAATCGTTCTCATATTACAGCCAATAAGTCCGAGGTTTATAAACTCATTATGGATTTCTATTGGAGTTGTGGTCGTGCTCTACCTCTCTTGAACCTCATGCCAGCATGGATTGCTGAAATTTCTAAACTCAATGATGTTGCTGAGACCGCAAAAGTTACAATTGGCCTTCTATTCGGGAGTGCTTTTCAAGTTCCTATGGTAAAGACATCCCAACTTGAACAAACTAAGAATATGGTACTAACCATTGGATAGGTAGCACAATTCATGATCCACAGCGTCTGCAAACATACGGAGTGCCATTCAAAACTCCGCGAAGAAGCTTTGAAATACAAAGACTCCTCCTTCGGACGTCTAAACCAAGATATGCCACTTCTCGACTCCTTCATGCGAGAAACCGCTCGTCTAAGTCCTGGTATCATCCGTGGGTCTCCCTCTCTCACTTTCTCCATACATGAAAAGTTGATCCAAAACAGTCTCCGCCCTTCGCGCAGTAATGACCCCTTACACCTCCCCCCAAGGCTACATCGTCCCAACAGGAAACTAGCTCGCAATCCCCAAGTATCCCTCATGCGCGACGAGGAAACCTGGCCCAACGCTCTCGAATTCGATGGTTTCAGATTCCTAAACGAAGATGGAACTTCGAAAGATAGACTTACGTATCCTGTATATGATTTCCCTTTCTGGAGCAGTTTGCGACACGCTTGGTTAGCCCCCTTTCCCCCCTTACCCCATTTTCGCTTTCAGTTGAAGATTGAAATAACTGAAATTTAATCTTAGTCCTGCACAAATGAAAGTGATTCTTTCTCATTTGATAACTGATTATGAGTTTAAACTCGAGGATGAGACTAGGAAGCCCTTTATAACTTTTGGACATACGAGGCTTCCTAGTCCATTTTTGTCGATTTTGATTCGGAAGCGCGAGGTTGAGGAGTGTGCCGGAACAGGGGAGTTGGTTTGAAATTGAGGGGGTGATATTGGAGGGGGGGTTGTTACTGGTTTGGGTGGTGCCGAAAAGCGGCGACTTTACTTAAACAAGGCCTTTTCTCGGGATATCTGCGATAGAGAGAACTGTTTCCATTGGAATAGGAATATCTTTACAAAACTTCTGTTGTTTTAATTCTTCTTTGTGTGAAAGATCTCTGGTGGTTAACTGCTAAGGTTTTTGAAATACAAGTACTCTGACATGAAGTATAATTTACTTCCACCTTTTCTTGCCAAAGGGGGAGGGGTCGGGTGAGGTGAAAATACGCCACCAGGCTAACCTTATAACGGAAGTGCTTTTTTTTGTTGTTGAATCATTTCCATTCTAATGTATGTATAGACAGAGTTCATATATTCCGTAGTTGGTGTATAAATCATCTCACTTCCCTCCAAAATTCTATCACTATATTTGCCTGCACCACCGCACCTCACTAGTCAGAAAAGATTTGATAGCTAGAACTAAATTTCGTTATTGATGTTTAAGAGAATCAATTTCTTTATTCCTGTCACAAAGGCATCTATCGGCATAGATCAATAAATCGTGTGGCATTCCAGTACCTTTGAGGTCTCCCCTATTTGGTTGACCAAAATCTCGGTTAATTCTCTCACAGAACCTTCGGAGGCCACCAGTTTTTCTCAGCATCATTCTCTAGTAGCTCTATGAGATGACTTTTAAGAATTGGTTCAATTTCTTTTTTGACGTGTTTCCAATTAAACTGAGTCCGACGTCATTTCACGTGTTGATGAAATTCCTCATGTATAAATTTCTACTCGGAACAAAATCGATCCACATCATTCAAATAATTTTGCATCAAACAGCCCATACGCAAACATGAGTTTGCGCAACAACACAACCATGGCTCCAGGAGCTCCGCAGCCCCAGAGAACCACTAGGAGCGCAGCTAGAGCAGCCTCTACAACAGCCACTCAACCAGGTGTCTCAGCCCAACAACCGCTTGTTCAACACTACCAGGCTACCCCTCATCAACCAGTCTCTGCTTTAGCAGTAGCTCCTGCTCCTCACGTTTCCACCCCCCTTCAAATTCTTGCAGTTACACCAGCATCTACTGCTGCTATACCACCTGCAGTTGGAGGCCACCTCGTCATCCCTCTCTGGACTCCCATTTACCAAGAAAAAGTTGATGTAAGTTTTATGAATCACCCAGAAATGCAAATGTGCGTGTTTAAAAGTATTTACTAACCAAAATAACACAGATCACTAAGTTGAAGGCTGGCACAACTCCTGCACAAATTGCTGCGGATACTCAGGCAGTGATTGACTTTGCAAATAGCACAAAGGGTAGCGAACTCGCTGAACAAATCGTTACCCTTACTCTTCAAAGAGGACTGGTCTTTAGAGCTGGCAAGAACGGAAGACAGCCTACAAATTATGTCGATCCTCAGAGTATTAAGAATTACAAGCGCTATAACGATGGGTGTGTGGGGTTCTCTTTTGGGGATGAATCGCCAACACCATGTAAGAAATGTGCGAATGGTGATGGACCCTTCCCATATTGTGTTGTTGTCACAATCAATCGGGTTCCGCTTTGGGGTGGCGCATGCATGTGCTGCCGGGCACATGATCACGAAAAGAAATGCTCTCTTTATCGTGCTAGTGTTCCTGGTGGTGCAGGCAATGGAGTGGGCAACAGAGGGGTTTCAGCTGCAGTTGCAGGAGTTGGAGGAGGATTCGCTGGTATGGGAGGAGGAGTTGTTGGTATCGGTGGCGGAGGAATTAGAGTGAGTGGTATTGGGAATGTTGGAGGTATTGGAGGACTTGGAGTATTCGGGGTCACGGGGAATGGAAATGGTGGAAATGGGGTTGGGAGAATGGGAGTGGGAGAAGCTGGAGTGCTTGGAAATGGCGGAAATGTGTTTGGAGGCAGCGATAGCGACGACTCGGATAGCGATGCGAGCATTCCTGCAATTGCCAAAGAAAAGCCCAAGGATATGGGACCGGCAAATTCGGCGGCAAGAAGTACCTGAGATTGTAAACTTCAACTCCCGTAAACGCGGTCTCGGTTTTCATAGGTAGAATACAATAGCTGAAGCAAGTTTTACAGACTCCACTTCAGAGGGTCCTCCAGAAGAAGCGTGTTAAATGATTTGATGATTTGATTTGATATGATTTTCTGTTTTTTAAGGATTAACCAAATCCACTTTTGAAATAATTACATTCAAAAGAACCACGACACACTAAAGTCCTCATCTCTAGAGCGGAAAGTGAATATCAGGTTTATAAGCGAGGCTAATGATGAGGTCAATGTGTTTTACGCTTAAATCGTGGTATTTGGAACCCGTGGTTGGTGGGTAAGCCAGTGGTAACTCGTCAGCACACAGGGCAACTACACCTTTAGGAAGTATAGAAAGGTCTGCCATCTGCCAGAGACTCTGTGTATACTTGGGTTCAGAGTGTTGGTTGTACTGGAAGATGGCATGTCCGGCCTTTGTTCCGAAGTTTGGAGCATTTGGACTTGGCATTTAGCGGAGACAAGTAGAAGGTTCTCGTCATGTTTCATTCAATGAGCACTCTGTTGCAAGCTTCAAGACATATCTTTATCCCACCCCCGTTTTGTTGTTCAATGCATGTCTCTCTAGTCAAATTGGAGACGACATACTGTGAAACCTTTGTAACAAAGCTTCCCAATTTGCTAGATAAGCACACAACCTTCCTTTCTCAAAATATCCAATCATTCATCCCCAAAAGCCAACCAGATCTGAGAAGCCACCTCAATCTTCATGTCATTTCTGGACCTTCAAACTATTCAAATCTCATTCAAACTCATGGACTTCCTCAACGCACGGTCGCGATCCACAGATATAGACACATCACTCGCAAATATGTCTATCGACGAACTCCAAACTTTCCAAAAGAACTGCGAAAGTCTTCAAAAGGCAGTCATTGTCTTCACTCCCTCCCAAAGACAACTGTTGACCAACGTCCTCGAAAAATCTCAACAGTTGGAAAGATCCCTCCGAGAACAAAAGGAAGCGAGTGCCGTCTCGCTTCCCGAGGAAGCTCTTAAGGAGAAATACTATCCAAGCCCCCCCGAAGATGGCTTTCAAGATCTTTCAGCCAATACACGACCACCTTCTCCATCCAATACTAGGGTTCCTTCGCCAGAGTTCATGGAGAGACTTGCACAAGCGTTGGCGGTGCTGAGTGAACTTGGGGAATCCGAACACCGTCGTATTGTAGAAAGTCCGAAGCCTGCGACAAAATTCTCAAAAACCCTAGAGCAAAATAGGAAGGAAAAGGATAAAGAAGTCATCGCAAACAACAACGAAAAGAAATTCCAACCCATCTCTCCTCCAACCTCTTCATCCCATCTCAAGGCTACCTTCCCAGGTTCATTGTTCACTAATGCAGGAAGAATTGAAACAATCGGCATTCCACTCCATGGAACCTACTCGATGAAGTACTCGACCTTCTTTTGTATCTTCTACGGTGCCTTGGTTGTTTTGGCTGCTTGCTTGGCTGCCTCCTTGTATGACATATATGAGGGTCTGAAGTTTTTCATGTCTTTGATTTCCAATATTGCGGATACAGTTTTCGAATTGGGAGGATATTATGTTTTTGGACATTGATTTTGTAAGAGGAGTTGAGATTCCGATGGTTTTGTGGATGTATTGGGAATTTGGGAGTTTGTTTTCATTCAATAGGGGTGAAGAAATAGATTTTTGAGTTCAACCACATTCGATTAGATTCATACAGTAAATAATGTTATGATTGGCATTTGCTTGTGCCATAAGAGCACTTTTCATTGTATGTGTAGAGACGTGACGCATATCAGACGTTCCTGGAAGCTTTTGCGACCTCTGGAAAATCAATACAAAAGTTGCTGCAATGTACCTCGTCCCCTAAATGTCAACAGCCCAAATCTGCCCACTATGAGTGACATTTGTTGTACCGTCCGTCCCTCCAATAGTGCATATATAGAGCACCTCGCCATCTTTCGAGAGAGTAGCCGAAGCAGGTTCGAATATATCTTGAAAGTTCCCTTCACTTCCTCTTCCAACCCAAGAGGTTTGTTCACCAGAAGGCGTAATCTTCATGACTGAGTAGGAGTGCAAAGTCACGTACGCATTCCCATTCTTATCCATTGCGAAATCATCATATGCATTTCCAATGCCGGCCGGTGGAGACGGAAGAGTCGCAAGAATTTCGCTACCGTTAGATGCCGGAAAACCAGTTTCAACATCAATCTGAATGCGTCCGAAAGTTCCATTTCCGGAATTTGTAAAGTAAAAGTAACCGTCATGGAATCTGATACCATTGATTCCAAATGGCAACGAACTATTGGATGGAGGGGCGAGAGCATTGTCGCTGACAGCAACTGCTATTTCAAGTGAGTTCCAGTCGAAGCGAAGGATACGTCCTCCGACGGAGTCAGCTGAAAATGTAAAAGGCTTTCCTGGAATCGAGGTCATTCCATTGAGAAGTGTGTCGCTAGGAATTTGGTCTTGAACGCTACAGATGGTTGACTTTGAAGTGCACGAGATTTTGTACGCAGACATAGAGTTAGGAACGAATCCGAAGCCACTTGCAGCCAGTTGACCCCCGCTCACAGCGAAAGCTAGGAAAATTGGTTAAACTTCTGGGAACCACTTTCGAGAAAAACAAGAGTTCAAAGAAACAGGTGACACATACTGCTCGCCGTTGAACAATTACTAGCAGCTTCCGTGTAAATAGTAGCAATACCTGTCTGGGGTGATGGGGGTGTTAGTAATAGCCTATTAAGGAAAGTCTTGGGACACCGCACAGGATTCTTAGTAGGCCTCAAGATTGATTCAGGAGAGATTCAGGATAATGTTTCAGGACAAAGGAAATCGGGAGTGGAGGAACAGTGTCCCCATTAACTTACAAGAGCGTTACTACCATCCAAAGAATATGAAACAGGGTTAGCAGTGGCGTCTATAAGATTGACTTCGAAAAGAGTACTGGAGTTGAGAGTACTGAGAAATAAGTTTCCAGAACGGCCTGTATGGATGTTCTCAAGTGGAGTACCCTTCGGCATTTCAAGAACAAGTCTAGGCGTAGGAACACCGCGACGAGTTGCTGTACTTGAGCAAGTAGTTAACTGAAAAATCGTAAGCAGCAAAGGGCCGAAGATGAAAGTAAAAAATGACATTTTGTCGAGTAGCTGAATGAGTGAGGAAAGACGGGGTAGAAGAATGGCGCATACAGAAGTTTAAATGGAGTCAAAGAGTTAGCAAAGTGCTCCTGAAATTACGGCTGAGACATGGAGGAAATCTATTCTTCTGTTGGGTTTGCTCATCAACAACTACGTACTGGTCTTAGTACCCTGGCAAAATCCCATGCAAGCAAAAACCTAACCCCGGCACTGTAAGATTTTTGTACGTGAGCAGGGGATGGGGAGTAAAAGCAGCAATAATTATAATTTCCGCCTTTCCCTCACGGGAGGTGAGCTACGCCGCGGGAATATCTTGAATCCACTGCGGAGATAATTTCGATCTCTCTGCGATTAATTCCCAGGTCAAGAGTTGGTAACTTTCGGGGCAAAATTGGTGTTTGACTAGCCCATGCAACTCGTAGGTACTAATATCTTAGCTTCATTTCTTAAAAGAACTCAAACTAAGCTGTCTCATTAGTCTTGGAAGCAAGAGGAAACTTGAAAATCCTTTAAATGTTCTTCGCCCCATCTACTTCCTCACTTACCCCTCTCTCATGAGAAATTAGCCATAAGGAGTTATAACTAGATTCAAGATCGGTTTTTATAATTGAGAAAGACCCCGAAGAAGATTCAGCAAATCATATGCTTAGCAGTACCCCTTTCATCCCGCAGTATGCAAGCCCGGTAATATAAGTGCCTAATTTGCCTACAGGGAAATTTGCACAGTTGCTTGCATTAAGTCTTTATCCCTTACTGAATCATCTCGCGCTTTTGCATTTCCCGCCTCACTTCGTGCATCAGAAAGTATCCCCTCGGGACCTCACGGGGCTATCCATTGCCCGACAAAGTAGAAGTAGAAGTAATTCCAGAAATTCTCTGGGGTTGGCACAATGAAGTAAGTAGATGGCTTAAACCCGTATGAACAAGATATGTGGTCTCACAAACATAGGTTATAATGAGTACTAGGACCGTTGGCTTTCTCATATAGCAGGTATTAACTTTCTTGTTATTTTCATTTGGCAAACTAGCGTCTGCACCTATTCACACCGACTTTGAGGTTGTATCCAAAGTGTATATAAGCTGGCTAAAACTTCTTATTTCCTGTGACATTTCAAGCATCTCCTCTGCATCCCAATTGGCCCATACAAATTTACTTTTCAAAGACCTCGCTTCCGGAGAAGCAAGCCACACGCAAAAATGATCAGCCAGCTCAGCTAAGCCTCGGTTAGCAGTCTGAAATCCATTAGCAGAGTGGAAACGATACATATGTTCATCTGGAAAGTCCACAATATCAAGCTCATCCCTATCCCCCAGCGTAGTAAAGGATTACTCAAATCCTTAAAGTAACTCAAGAGTAGCTCTGAATAGAGTAGAGTAGATTAGAGAATTTCTCCTACTCATTACTTTACTCTGAGCATTATAAACCAGAGAGATTAGATCAGATTAAAATCAAAACAAGACTAAAACTAAGCTAAAGCACTACTTTAAGCAGAGAAGTTGTTTAGGAATATTCTTTACTTTAGAACATGTTATACTTAGAACGTTCTTTACTTTAAAACGCCATTTCTACGTTTATTTACTTAGAGAAATGCCGAGGTTAAGGTACTCTGAAGCCTCGCTCCGTATCCCGGTTTTCGGCCCGAATACCGGCTACTCGACTCAATTACTCTTGAGTAATTATTCTAGAGTAAGAGTCGAGTAGAGTAAGAGGCTAAACTCTACTCTACTCTACTCATTTATTACGCTGCTATCCCCAGCATCCGTTGCAACGATCCCAGGTGACACATTGAAAACGCAGTATTTGGGATTCTCGGCAGTAAAATAATCCATCATCTTGAAATTTGCCGACTTGGAAGCAGCGTATGCACTCATTCCAAGAGCCGCAAATGGAGGAAGGTATGCCATGCTTGAGTTTATATCGAAAAAGATCGGTGACTTGGGGGCTGCATGGGAAGAAAAAGCTTGTACTGCATGCAATGTGATGATGCTGTTTAACTCGAACGTCCGTAGAAGTTCTTTAGCGTCGTATTTTGCGACTGGTGCTAGTACTGGGATGGTTCCAGCATTTGAGACGAAGATGTCTATAAGTCCGACTTCTGCGCGAATGGAAGATATTGCGGAAAAGTTTTAATCTCGATCGGACAAGTCTGCCAACCTGTATGAAAGGTTCGTTTGTTTGCTAGGAACTGTGTTTGTGATTTCTTCAAGTGCTTTCTGGAGGACGTTCTTCCGGCGGCCAAAAATTGAAACTGATTTGGCACCAGCCTGGGTAAAGGAAATGGCAATTGCTTTCCCGACTCCAGTGCCACCCCCCGTACCTACGACATTTTTTCCCAGTAGCAGAGAGGTCAGGCCTTTCAGGCGAGATGAACGGATATGGCTTGTTGTGATATTTCCTTGTGAAACACTCAGGATTTGGACGAGTGTTCTTGCTCGTGACTGCCATGTTGATATTTCTGTAGTTGATGAGGAAACTTATGGGTAACTATGGATTATGGAGGGACTAAAGTTGTTCTTTATATAATTACACTATTGACAAAGCTCAAGTTCCTGACGCCATTGACTCACCGTCTGAGCATTGAGTGCGGGCACAAGTTCCACCTAATTTATGCATTCTCAGATGATCTTCAGGGACTTTACACACGATCAAGAAACAGCCCACAACATTGCGCCATAAAATGCTTGCGATCTATGTGGAGGGATAGAAGCTGACTTTTACGAAACAGGGATGTCGAAGTGTGTTGTCCCACTAAGCGGTACCTTGGCAAAACAACCTGGAAAGCTTGGTTTCTAAATATGCAACAGAACTCTCCATAAAGTGGATATATATACATCATACTAGTACTTAGAAGCTTTCCGGAGAGTTCATAAAAGTTTCCGTTTTGGAGAATACCTGCCCTACAGCCTTACATGTACAAGGGTCGCTGCCAAGACATGTGAGGTAGCATCCAGAAAATGTCAAGCTATACCTTGTAACGTTCCATAATAACAACTAGACGGCCATTGCTCTGGGTCTCTATATCTTGATACCCGCTTGATTTTTGAGCTCCTAGCCATATTTTTTTCCCCATAAGATTCTAAGAGCCTTGCTTAAAATTGACACCCTCGCTAAACTATGCAACTGAAAGTTCAGCTTAAATGTTATTCGGGAACTACCTACGAGGCATTGAAGTCTCTCGAATTGTTCGATGGTCGAGTTGTTGGTTGAATGTTTGTTTTATCAAGAAGGTTCTAGTTGTGCTTTGCTCTCGCTCAGATTGACTTCCTCGCCTAGATTGCGTCCAGATAGCAGGGCGCCTTCCCTCAACACTTCTTAAATTCTGCACATACTCATTTCCACACACACTTATTCCCCACTCGTTCATTTCCCATCCATCATCTGGACAATTTTTAATCCCTCAAATTCGCAACTCGCCTACACCCCCTTCCTCCTCGAAAACGGAGACCCAGCCTCTTCAACCCCCCTACCAACCATCCCTTGAATTATCCCATCCGTCTCATCAACTCCTTCTCCATGCATATGACTAGGTCCAATGGTGCTCAAATCATACCCTCCAGGAAATTATTTCTCATCTCCCGAAGGCTTACCACCAAAAACCCATACAAGCAAAGCCATAGGGCCCCATTTCGTCCAGAAAGTCGGGCGTATATATCAAGGACGCAAATAAAAATGCGAGAAATTTTGTACCCCGTGTGTGGATTTGGTGTATCGTTTACTGCTTTGACAGGAAGGAATGAGGGTCGTGGGAGAGAGAGGTAACGGAGTGTTAGTTTTCGGAGAGTTTGGATGGTTGTGAGGATGGCGAAGATGAAGGGTCCCGCCTTTTCTATGCTAGGTGTGGAAGGTTGTTGTTAGTTGATGTGACTTGGATCTCTGAATCGAGAGGACAACGCACTTGAGACTGACACGCATAGTATCATCCAACTCAAAACAACCATCTTCCGCAAAAATACAGTTACACCATTAGATAAAGCAGAAGTAGAATCAACATAAACCTTAACATACTGAGCACCCGTCGCAACTGGCTTGGCAACCACATTCTCGTACGCAATAGTCCAGTCCCTCAACTTCTTTGCAAAATGAACCCCACTTTCCCGCCCAGAATCACTGGAAGGTAAGGCATCCATTGGAATTACAAGTTCCGCACCCAAATTCTTATGAAACACCCCGATAGCGCAATTCTCGACATCCGTAAGGCCCCTCCCTTTATGCGCCTCAATGATATGTAATATTTCCACGACCCCATAACAGGGTGTGCAACATATCTTCATCCAAGATCTTACCGGCTTTTCGATATCGGGAGTGGAGGGAAATTCATCCTTGCTACGGCTTCCATGTAGTGTTTCGAGTCTCTGGATTTAGACTGTACTTCTCTAAGTATGATTTCGGTATCGACTGCTCGCTTGCCTGCATTCCTTCTGTTGCTCTGTCCAGTGACGGCAAATAGTTTCGACGTGGTTGGGATACCGCCCGCCTAGATTCTACGTAAGCAGAATGTTTGCACAGATGGGGAAATCTGATGGAAGCAATCTTTGAGAAGTGCAATTGTGCGGGCTTTGCTGAATGCGCTTGGGAAGTTGAATTGCTGTAGCTGGTTCATGATGTAGTGTGCTTCTTCAGTAGTCATTCCAGAGAATTGTTCCTTCTTGTCTCTGTAAAATGAAGTGATTTGTTCACGGCGTTCGTCACGAGGATATCGGACTAGAACGATGTATGCTAAAAGTAAAGTGGTGAGAGGAAAGTATCCATTCCATGATGGGGTACTTGTCGTAATGGTAGTCAAATGAGTCTACATGTTAAATGAAATGCAAGAATAAGAGGTTTTCGAAAGACCAAGTAAGATGGATGGGGGTTCTCAAGTTAACTGGACACTATATAGAGAAGAAACCCAGTCAAATTTTCTCCCAAGTAAAAATTGATAGCGCATGCTTTCTCGGAATTTTTCACTTGGCCCACAAGAACAGCGCATCCCTCTTGAGGAGTTATAATTTCGGCTCGATAGTCTTGATTATATTATCGAAAGCTTGCCTCGGACCAAAAAAGAGAACATGTGGTGGCTCGACACCACATCCTCCCTACAAATATTCCTCCAGCATGTGCTTGAAGTGTAACGCTCATGGAATTCGTCATCTATCAGCCTGATCTGGCCGTTTAGTTAGAGGGCCCAAAGTGAACTATCCTGGAAACTCGAAATTGCAAATACCGAGGTCCACAGCATCAACTTGAAAAAAAAAACAGACATAGAGATTCAAACTGACGGACTGAAAGGCGTATCATTCCATCATAATACACCAAGGGTATTAATACCGAGACCTTCCGAAAGTGCACTCCGTACTCCTCCATTCCAGCCCTCTAAATGATCTCAATCCCATACCTCTTCCAATCGAAATTCTCCAACGACTGCAACTGCTCACCCCACCCATCCCCAACCTCCCCAACTTGGTGCAAATTCCCCTCCCCCGCACCCGTCGCCCCAGCCAACACCTCCCCTTCCCTCCCAACATACTCACCTGCTAGTCCCGGATGCGGAACCCAAACAACTCTCATCCCAGCCCTCCTCCCCGCCTCAACACCCGGAACACTATCCTCAAAAACCAAGCACTCCTCGGGCTTAACCTTCGGTTCTCTGTCTTCAAGACTCTGATTGATAGTTTCCAGGGCAAGTAAGT
>LLCD01001129.1:0-12547 GCA_001414355.1 Hymenoscyphus salicellus
GTTTTAACATGGCAAGTCTCTAATTATCATTACATAGGTTGGTGGCCAACTACGAGGGATGTGGAGATGATCAAGAACGACAACCATACCTCGTTAACGATATTACTTTCGAGCCCACGAAGTTCAAAGTCTTCCTCAAAGCGCAACAAAAGGAATGGGAGGATGTTGCAAGAACTTATACCTTCAAGATGGGCTATCGACCATCAATAAATACAACTGCTTTGGCGAAGCGAGATGATCCAGATTTCACGATGAGTCTCGCGAGCAACTTTAACAGAAACCTCTTTTCCACGACCGTCAGCGGTGTTGATCTCTCGGTTGATTGTGTCGATTGTGGGACTTCAGGGAAAATGCTCGTAGACTTCGATCTGGACGTTGGTTTTTCGGGAGCTAAAGCTCAAATGAAAGTTTCTCCTCAAGATGTTGTTGCCACAATACAGCTTTCCTTATCGGCTAGTGGGACCCTTGCCAAAGAATACAACTGGCAGAAAACAATCATCTCAATTCCGATCGAGGGCGTCAAGGTTGGGAAATTTGCAAAGATTGGAGCTTTTCTCGATGTTGACGTTGGTTTCACCATGGATGAATGGAAAGGGGAGGTCGAAGCAACATTTGGTGCGAAAATGAGTCTCTCAAATTCCGCCATTGTAGAAATCAACGCCCTGGAACCTAGCAAAGGAAAGTTTTCCGGGTGGGCTCCAGCTTTGACCGCAATACCTTTCACATTGAGTGCGAAGATTGATGGTGGAGTCGAGTTATATGCGCAGCCAGGCATCTCGCTAAGTGCAGAAGCCTTTGGGAAAGGTCTCGAGATGAGCTTGGACCTCAAAATGCCAACCATCCAAGCCGATTTTTCTGCCATGGCCGTCACTAGCGGTGTTTGCGGAACAGAAAAAACACTAGGAGTTGAAGTTGATGCATCAGCCGGTGTTGACCTGTCTGTTCAAGTAGCTACTGCTGGAAATGAAGCCAATCCACTGTGGGAGCAGACACTTTTTGAACAATCATGGCCGCTGTTCTCTAAATGCTTTCCATTTGGACCAAATAATGCTGTATCAGGGGCTACACCACAACCAAAACCACCAAAGAAGCAGAAGACCAAGCAACCCAAGCCTAAGACCAAGAAGCCAGTAAAGCCTCTGCCCACCGAAAAAGCGCCTGTGAAGACTCTTAAACCTGTCAAGCCGACCAAAAAAGTGACAAAGCAACCTGCCACCAAAAACGCGAAGACATCTGATGACGATACGAAGCCGACGAAGTCACCTGCGACCAAGGATAAATCAAGTTCCGATGATGACAATGGGCCTACATCAAAGCCGCCCGCTACGAAAAACACAAAGATCTCGGATGACGATACAACCCCAACAGCCAAACCCGGAAGTTCGAATCCGAAACTTTCTGCAAGTCCAACAAAAGTTTCATCCATGGATGATGACAGTACTTCAAAATCTAAATCGATAACACCTTCATCAACAGACGATGATAGCAAGCCACCAGGAACTATTAGTGACAAGTCTGCTTCCAAGACAGTTAGATCTTTGACCAGCGCTTCGGATTCTTCAAAAACAGGAAGTGCTGATGGGACTACTTCAATATCGAAGAGTATGGATGCCAGTAGTCCTTTGCCTTCGTCATTTTTGACGGTTTCTACGTCCAAGAGCGAAGATAATGACACTGGAAAGACAAGCAAGACAGTGGAAGAATCGAAGAGTGGAAGCGCCGAACCAAGTACCGTCATAACAACGGGAACCAACCCAGGCCAAACTGGAGCCGCAAGCCAAATTGAGTCTACATCCGTACAACAATCCAACACTGGAACTGACACAACGCCCGGAGTTAGCAAGACGGAGATTGGAACAACACCGCCTAGCACAGAGCAATTACCCACCCCCAGCTCGCCGGCTGATACGCAGCCTGGGGCAACTTTCACGGAAATCAAAACTAGAACAGAATCCGGCCCTCCTGACAGCACTGTCATCGAAACGAAACCAGGGGAAACCGGGAGTGAAAGCAAGAAAGAATCAGGAACGCTCAAAAGTGATTTAGTGACTTATAATCTGGTCACGATCAACAAAGCATGAGCTGCTTACAACATTAACGTGCATATGTGTTGGTCACTACTTACTAGCGCTGGGGATAGTTCGAAGACTGGCACCACAAAAGCACCATCTACGACGAAATCTGGCATCAATACCGAAAAAGTCACAAGCGGCAAATCAAGCTCAAGTTCATCAACCCACGCCGTTGCGTGTAGAATCCCCAAACGCGATGAACCGGTAGTTGATCAATATTGTGACGATAATGGTCACACCCACACGACAAAGACAACGGAGATAATCACAACTACCATTACACCACCCGTGACGTGTAGTAAGGCGTGGACGCAAGCATGCTCTCATTACCGGTATTATATCTCACTTATCGTCTCATAATAATGCTGACATCTTCTCCACAGATCTGTCATGAGTGTCCATCCAGAAATGGCTCGATTCACATGTGGTGCGACGAAAGGAACTTCAGTTGACGGAATAGCCACCGACCTCTGGAGTTCCAGCTACTCAAAAACCGTCAAAAGCAATAAAACACCAATAACAACAGTAGCAACAGCACGACCGAGCAATCAACATCATTTCGGCTGGCTCGACGGTTGGACACAAGAGCGTCAAGGTATGTGTGAACGTGATGAATGGCCTCCTCGTGCATTCTGGGGTCCCAAGAAAAAACAACCCGGTCAATGGGTTCGTTATCTCCCCGGTCGCCAGAATGGAGGCGCTGGAAGTATGTGGAATGGGTTTTGTAACAAATATCACGAATTCAAATCAGATAAGCAGGGTGAAACGACCGCGAAGAATTCTCAGAAATACTCCACTGCCCCTAACTCCGTGGAAAATGTGGTTGTACAATCCGGGTATACAAGTAAGCTACCCTTCCTTTCCTTCGAAAACTCTACCGAGTCTCAATAACTGACAATTGTCACTTGCAGCTACTATAACATCAGTTCAGGTCCATGTTCCACTAGCTGTATTTGAAATCACAGACTGGGATGGAGTTCCAAAGGATCCTCAAGACGGTCTGTTAGAAAACCCGTGCTGGCCAAGTATGATTGTTCCCAGCGACCCGGGGTTTGTACTCCTCACGAACGACAACTACTATACAAGCAATGAGAAAGGAAAAGCAGCCAAACCGACCATAATTAAATATGCTTCAGCTCCAGACCCAGCGATAACAGGTCATTTAAAGCCATTGTGGACAGCCACCAAAAACCCACAACCCGCGCCTGTTCCGGCTGATCCAGCTAATCCAGCTGAAGATGAAGAGGATGTTGCTGGGAATCCCAATACACCAAGAGGTCTGGTTCTAGTAAGGAGAATTCAGAATGGGACCGAGGTTGAAGAATGGGTTGATTGGAGTGAGTTGGAGGAGCAAGGATTCTGGAGTGAAGCTGTGATTTCTAGTCCAGCAGAGGTGGAAGCTTTTCCCACACCAGTTGTTGCTGTTCAGAATGCGAAGTCAACGTTGAGTACGGTTGTGAGGAGTGGTATTACTGCGGGTCTGCCGGCAACCACGGGTGCGTGATGTATTCGTTTATGGTTTATGATTTGTTTTGTTGAGGTTTTGCAGATTTAAGCAGGGATCTTAAGCCTTTTTAGCATTGTTGTATTGCCTTCAGTAAGTTTTTATATACCATGTAGTTTTGAATTCAAAAGGGATGTTGAGAGGTTCGGCTAGATTACGTCTGGGTAAATCCCGCTATGACTAGCAGCAACTTTCTGAACTGGAATTGTGGAGCAAGAAAAAAACCTTGAATACCTGACAGAATCACATTCACTCACCCTAAAGGGTCAGTGAATAGTTGAATAGTTGAGGCATCATGGAAACCTGAAGACCAAATATAAAAATGACACCCTCGCTCCATATGCAGAATAAGGAAAAGAAAAGGCACTCAGAACCAGAAGCAGGGCTAAGGCAATAATCAAACAGAGAGCACAAAACTCCATTAGATAGATCTTGATTGAACTAACGACTCATGAGGGTATCATCATCTATCTTCCTCGCTTATGAAAAGATTTCTCCAAAACTTCAAAACCTCGAAACATCACGAGCAGTAGGGAAAAAGGGCAAAAAAGAAATTTATTCCGGTGCGGGGAATCGAACCCCGCGCTCCTGCGCAATCCGCTAGCTATAAACTTGGCTTGAGAGGCAGAAATGTTACCGATACACCACACCGGATTGTATTTGCTTTTCGTTGTAGAGATTGCGTTATTTGAGAATATGAAGTTTATTCATCGATTGCGGGTTATATGTGGGGCATTGTGGCGAAGGGTCCTTGGGGAGTGTGGATTCTACTTTTTTCCTAAGAATATGCGACAAATTGTTTTTAGCGAGCTAGATCAATCTTCTATGTGACATGACGGTTTTGAATCACAAGTTTACTTGGATACAATAGTCATGAGGAACTAATCTGCCAGTTCAGTTTTACAGTAGATAGCCAGGGCAGGAACTTTCAAAGTCTGTGTGGTACAGTACTTGGGATTTACCAAACTCAGTTTTGGAAAAGGTTTCCGTTGGCCCCTTGGAACGACCTCCGCTCTCAATCAGTTATATATTTACACTATGGCTTGTATTACTTTTTTTTCCAACTAGAAGTTTATACGTTCTTGTTAGTTGACGGCTAAGTTGCTATTTTAGATATACCTAAGTGGTGGTGCTCCGACCATCCGAGGTCACGGCCCGACAACGACCCGAGTGGCAACAACCTCTCTTTGCCATCACGAAAACAGGGGATAGAGCTCGGAATTTGGCATGAGACTTCGGATAGAAGCTACCAGTTTGTCCGTGGCTCAAGTAAGTTTTTCTACTAAGGTCGGTCGGTGTACCTTAGAGATATCACTAACGACGTGTGTTTTCTTGTAAGGATGTCGTGGATCTCCCTAATGGTAGCTTTCCTGTCAATTATGACCAGGGAACAACATTCAGTCCAGAACAAGAAAATGTAGGGATATCTCACCCTCCAAATGCAATGCATGAGGATACTACCCTTGATAATGTGGATACTGCTATGAATGATCTTGGGGACAACTGTATGTATTATTGGCTGGGGGATGGTTTCAACAATGCAGAAATCCCGGACAGTCTATTTTAAATAACAACACTAATGTTTTCGCAACTTTTCTTTCTTGAGTTGGGAACGGGATTTTTTTGAGGCCAATATTGAGAATCCTACAAGTTGTAGTTTATATTTCGCTGCTTAAGGTTTTTAAGATGATACATTCCCAGGCTGTATTTTTGCTCTTTATTCTTATATATGAACTCGATTTCTATGTCTTTGTCTATGTCTATCTGTGTACCAAGATTCCCGTCTTTGGTTTGGACCGTTCCTTGGCCTATATTCTGACCTCTTTCCATTTGACCATGTTGTTGTTAACAGCCCTTCGGATGAAATAGTTTTTCATATGTTGCGAGATCAAAACTAGTCATAAATCTATCCGAGATAACTAGCCAAGAGAAGTAACAACGCAAAAAGATTATGAGAAAAACCACTCAGGTTTACGTCTTTCTACCCCGAACGCGAGTAAACCAAGTAATAACAAAACACAAAAGAAAAGTAGCACAACAGAATCCAAGGAAAACACCAAAATCATTCCACCTATCATCAAAAAAGTAATCAAGCGTCTCGGTATAATGATCGCTAACCGAAAAGCGACAATACTGACATAAAGAGGTGGCATTGCCATTAAAGAGATATCCAGGGTTTACACCCAGGAAATTGGACATGTATTCTGAGCATGTTTGGTTGGGCGGAGGGCTAAAAACAGTCAGATCAGCTTCTGCGCATTGTGCCTGCACACCATGCAAGACATTTGCAACAGTTCCTCCAAAGAAGTACCACAAGGGATCGGCCCAAAAGAGCCATGGCCGACAAAAGTCATTCAAGGCCCTGTGAGGAATTACAGTACCGGAGAAAATTACAAAGATAACCCAGAAAAGGAAATTTGCGTATCCGGACATGATGCCGTTGGGAAATATGGTGGCGATAAGCTGGGGAAAGCCGATACCGGATAAAGAAAGGAGGAGGAACATCAAGTACATGTAACTAACCACTGATCGAGGATTCGTTTGGGAAGCCGATTGTCCAATAGGTACAACAGAAAATGATGGTGTAGGTGAAAAGCTTCCAAGGAATTTCAACGACTATCAAGGCCACCAGAAATACTTTATAGTCGTATATTCCGTTCCCATCGCGGGCTTCAAACAATGCCCATTTTTCGAACCAGATTGCTTGTATGTCTGCTGCAGTGGCAGGGATAAGCCATGAGAGAAGCAAGATGACCAGCATATGGACCTGCAGTCCTTGAACGTCTTTACCGGCCATAAGGTAACTAAATCCCATAAACATCTCGATGAAAATTCCTTTGAAGAGTCTACTGAAGTTATAGGATCCACTTCGCCCGACAGAAATCCAATGGCGTTTGGTGACCAAGACGACCTGAGCTTGGAGGCCGCTGGTATATTGCTTGCTGGAGGTATTCGCTACTGCCGGGGTAGCGACTGAGTCTAGGGCGTTCATCCGATTTAATTCTTTGATACTATTGTCAAGTTGACTTGCTTCTGAAGATGCGATCCAAAGTTGATTCCAATCCTTTGAGCCTTCATCTTTCCGAGTAACTGTTGAGAAGATGAACTCGGCTGGACTTGCGGAGGGATCAATCGTTGCACCATTCCGTGCGAAGTAATCGACAACTGTTTTGGAGTCGCCACCAGCTTCGCCAAAGTAGACAGTCTTGCCACCAGGCGCGAGAAGCAAGACGTGATTAAACATGTCGAATAAAACACCCGATGGTTGATGAATGGTGCATATAATGGGAACACCTTCTGCAGCGATCTTTCTTAAGAAAGCTACAATAGAGTAAGCTGCTGGACTGTCAAGACCCGATGTTGGCTAATTATTGTTAGCGATAATTCATTCCAATCAATAGGGTGCACTCACTTCGTCAAGGAAGAGTAAACCAGACGGCTTTGCCGCAAGCTCGACTCCAATTGTAATCCGTTTGCGCTCTTTCCCACCTAAACTACTATCACTAGGAAATCCGATCAAGGCGTCTGCAATCGAGTCCAACTCTGGAAGGGATATAATGTTCTCAACATAATCATTCTTTTTCTGGTCTGAGATATCCTCTTCTTGTCGGATCGAGTAGATGAACCAAAAAACAATTACGATGCCGATATCTTGCCAAAGACGCGACTCGCTGAACCCATAGACACCAGTGAGATATGTTGTTCCGGCCACTGTACGGCTCCCTATGGTGCTTCCCGGAAGAGTACAACCTTGGCAGTGAAGGTCTCCGTAACCGGTACCTTATGGCACGGGCTGGTTGTCGATACAGTGAAGTGTAATGGTAGAGAATTCATTGTCCATAAGTGCTTCCAGAGCATATGGAGAAGGTGAAATACGACGGATCCAAGAACCCAATCCAAGCTGTAACGGCTTTGTCGGTCCATATCCAGAACACAACAAACTCACAGGCATTCCACTGCCGGCCATCAATAGTCCAACGTTCAAATTTGTGGAGCAGGTCCCGAGCATTCGGAGGAGAGCAGAAACAGCTGAGTAATGAATAAAACAATAAAGACAAAGATCGAAAATGCAGTTGCAGTCTTTGATAAATCAATGATAAAATTAAAGCAAGCTGAAAAGACAAGTGCTTGGAAAAAGCGAATGAAATATCGCAAATTATTGATGCAAGAATGTATGAAACGGGATGAATGAATCCTAGCCTATGCTGCTTTAGTAAAGTTGGCCGTGATTTTGATGTTGTTGACACCCCGGCAAGTTCATTGAGGAGGAAGTAAATGCAGGCGAAAAACAGCGCACCACCTCGCTCGAAGGAACCAGTGCTGGTCTTGGTCCATCAAAGTATACCGAGCCATCGATCACAGCATGGATAAGATTGAGGCCGAGGATCGTGAATAATGTTGTCTTATCGGACCAGAGAAGCTGATAGTACCGGTGTGAAGCCATAATAGTTTGTTTCCACACTGAAGAGACTTCGATAAGTCTCCTCGGAACATATTTGGATCGCACCCTTTCGCTCTCAGCTACAAAATTCTTGACAGATGTTTTATCATTTTTGAGCGTCGCGTGATATTTCTCGATGTCCTGCTCAAGTTGGTTGTAGTGCTTGCTCTGGTGGAATGCATTGGAGAGAGCATCCGGATCCAATGGCACACGCCCATGAAACCCATCTCGTAGCTGTCTTTCGGATGGAGAGTGACTGTAGTGAGGAAGTCCGGAGTGATTTGGCGCGGGTGACAGAGAAATCCCATATTGATGAAGTACTGCTTAGCATCGGAGGTATTGCCAAAGAAGATCATACGGCCTTCGTATAAGACCATGACACGATCGAAGCAGTCTTGGTACGTGCTTTCCGATGCTTGATACAATGTGACTGCATTCGACAATTCCAGTCTTTTTCGAAATTCTGTTGAGTGTGGACAGAAAGCTGAGCGCTGACGAGCTATCCAGACCTCTGATGGGATTGTCCCAACAAGCAACGGCAGGGTTAACCAACAATGCTTCAGCAAGAGAAACGCGCTTGCGCTCGCCTCCAGAAACGCCTCTCACAAATTCGTTACCTACGGCGGTTTTTTTGATGTGCATAATGCCCAAAGAACTCAAGATGGAATTGGTCATTGATTCAGCAAAATCGGCGAGTGAAAGCCCATCATCCTTTGGCTTCCGCAAGCTCAAGCCAAATTTGAGTTTATTCTCCACTGTGAGGCCGAGGATGATAGAAGCCCGCGGGGGGCTCCAACTGGAGGATTTGGTGACCTTGGTTGACTTGGCTGTTGAAAAGGCATTCTGAAGTGGTCGACCTTGCTTTGGCTTCCTTCATTAAAGTTGCTGTCGAGTATCACGTCGAGGCTATGAGGGCTTGGTCGCGCCGCCAAATACGCGGCTCTCTTGTCCGTAAAGCGGCACCGAATCGATCACTTTCGAGATCGTTCTAGTATTAACCAGTAGGTACACTTAGTCCTTACAGTGCACCTTTTCTGTCAAACTTGTTTATTATCTTATTTTCTTAATGCCTCATATTTACATTGTTGAAATGCTGCACTTCCGAGGGCAAGAGTAAAAGACTTTGATTCCTTGCCTTGCTCTACAAGAGCAGAAGGCACACATATATACAACTTTGCAATAATCATTGCCACATCAATTTACTGTGAAAAACTCTTTCCTGCCGGCATGCCCGACGGGCATACCGATATCTCATAAGTGGCTTAATATAACAGATATCACCGTACCTATCAACATACATCATAGAGCTATCTCGAAAAGCCAGCCAGAAAACCGCCTGTCAATTCGATATACCGCTCCCGCTCTTCGAAGAACCCAACGTGACTTGAGTTTTCGAGTGTGACCCATTTGACCCTTGGTAATTTCTCGAAGAATGGAATCACAGCAAAATCCTGTACCTCATCATATCGTCCATGAAGAATGAAAATCTCAACCTGAATCTTGTGTATGTCATCAATGATGGTCCAGTCCTTGAGGGTTCCCGTTGGTTTCAATTGGTTGCCTCCCCACCTGAAAGGAATGTCAGTTCCGAACGTATTTGATAAGAATACTGACTAATTTGGGGATGAAACTTACATTGCATTAGAAACAGTCGGGTCATCCTCCAAATGCTTGTAAGCCATCTTCAACTCATCCGGAATAGGGTCGATACGGCAGACATGTCGCTTCTGGAAAACCGCCATTGCTTTCTTGTATTCCTCGGAATCCGTTCTTCCCCCCTTCTCGCATCTTTCAAGGGTCTCTCTGACGTCCTTTGGTAGTGCCGCCCGCAAGATGTCTTCACCTTTGAGAACCACTGCAGCAAATTACCATACGCTCCTTTCCTTCAAAATGAACGAGATGGGGGAACGAAGATGAAGTTTGGGCCATCAAGAATAGGCTTTTGGAATGAGGTTCAATAGAAAAATCGCATATACTCAACACTAGCCGGCGCATCCGCAATAATGAGTTTACGCAAGGCCTTCCGTTCCAACGTCGCATAACGAGAAGCCAACAATCCACCCCAACTCTGACCGTAGAGATCAAATCCAGAACGTAGATCCAAGTGGTCAATCAGGTTACCAAGCTCCTTCACGAACAACCCCTCAACCCAAAAAGACTCATCTCCAGCCTTCTCTCGTAGATGTGTGGACTTGCCATTGCCGATTTGGTCGTAGAAGATCACTGGAATGCCGTATTTCTCATTCAGGTCTGCAAGGGGACTCAGCATCTCGTGGCATGTACCAGGACCGCCGTGCAGGGTGATTAATGGTACTGTGTTTGGTGGCCTTGTTGAGAGATCCAAGTCACCGACGATTTTGTACCAGGTGTGGCATGGCTTGCCGGCTTGGGGGATGTCGAATGGGATCAAACCCTCAGTGGGTATTTGTGAGGTTATCGTGGCCATATTTCGTGAGAGTTGACTATGTAATGGTGAGGCTGAAAATCTGGGGAACGCTATTTTATGCATGAGTAGCGAATCTTGGTGAATTGGTGGTCATTGGCCCCACAAATATGCCTGTGCTGCGCCCCTGGGCCCTAGCTTACTATTGACATAAATTTATTTCTAGTATTATAGTACCATCTGAGCTCCAAAAGTAGGGCTTTGTCAGCCCTCTAAACGGGAAATTTAATTCTGTCGAGTACGCTAGCAAGGGTGCATATTGCCTGTGTCAACACTAAGAATTGTATAGCTTGTTTATTGTTTATTCATCTATATCAGTGTGAAAAGTGAGAAGAGTAGAGTAGAGTAGTGGCACCTACTTATACTCGACAGAATAGAATAACCCCTTTAAACTGGTATGCCATTCAAGCTACGTATGCTTCTCAAAAGGACCAGCTTGAACTTTATGCACGCCCTCATCCAACGTCCTGGCAACGTCCATGATTGAAGATGGTCCCCACTTCACGCACTTTGACTCAGCTTTTTAACATGCTTTTCCTCATTCGATCGTGCAGCCCATTCCCCAGTCAGCATACTCGGATCCGCATAGTACATAACCTGCTTTCTCAAATTCTCCAAGATTCCTGTCTCCCATCGTTATGTGTGTCTCAACCAGCGATACTCCCTGTAACAATTGAGCCTTGAGTTTTGAGTGAGGAGGGAAAAGAGTTTCTCATAAGAAAAATCGGCTATATATCAATTGAGGGCTGGAGTTTATCAGGTCTACTTTTAGTGGTTGAGTAACGTAAGAGAGCTAGGCTACACATAGGTAGCTAAATTTAGTTTTGACGTTACGGCTAATCCCCCGAAATACCGTGTCGAGTTGTACTTTTCAGCTTTGCCTCAGGACATTTTCTTTTTGCAAAGTAATAAGTATTTCTGGATCGGAGTCAATAGATTTGCTGTTAGTTTACGTTGGATAAGACCAATAATGTCGAAAGTTAAAGTCTAAATGGTACCTCTCGTCACTGTTGAGGATGATTCACAACTTCGCGATCCCCCCCAACATATGCCAGTCTTGTTTCGCCTGCACGTGATGTCCAAATCCGCAGATATTCCGTTACAACACCTCCCTGTATTACTTGAGCTATCAACTGAGTGTCATACTTAGTTTTCAGCTATGTCGCAAGGGAGACTATTTTTGGGAGATATGACAAGATGGTTTTTCCCCTCAAGCTCTGATAATAGTATGAGTTTCACTCTTCGCACAATTTATATAATGATCTTTGATCAAGTAACCCCTTCTCGATTTCGAAAAAGCAGAAACCCCCCCCTTTCCCTCCTAATTTAGCGTCTCACTTCTTCAAACGATTTCAAGTTTTCGTCATATTTGATCGTTTCTCTGAACACCTCCAAGTCATGGAAACTCGCTCCATAACAATCATAGTGGTATGCTCTGTGCTCGGCTTCCTAGCAACACTCACAGTCGCTCTCCGGTTCTGGGCCCGCCAGGTTCAACGCATGAAATTCGGAGTTGACGATGTACTTATCCTTATCGCACTGGCAGGTCTCATTCGAAGCAATACATGTAAAAAACTCTTTGCTAATGATCTGAAAAGCCTTTAACTTTGAGCGTGGTGGCGATCGACATCCTTGCAGCTTCTTGGGCCGGTGTAGGTGAACACATGCATTTTCTACCATCGGGACCCAGAGCTGGGATACCAGAGCTGTGGCAAGTCGAACGCTTGAATACTGTAAGTAAACTTTGATTCGAGCGTTCTCAATATTTGCTTAGAATATGTGCTCTTTAGTTAATACGCTAATGAAGCCGAGGTGGGTAAATAGATCATCTCTTGGTCTGAAATCCTTCACACTTGTGCCATGTCAGCTACAAAGGCATACACTCTCGCATTCTACAGCCGAATATTCGTCTCACAGGGATTCAGAAAGGTAACCATGGCGGTTTCTGTGTACGTATTTTGCTGGTGGCTTGCGGTGTTACTCGCTGCAATATTCCAATGCAAACTCCTTGATCCCGCCACCGCTATTGATGGAGGAAAGTGTTTTGATGCTCCAGTAAGTTGTCTGTTACTTTATAGATTTAGTAT
>LLCD01001130.1:0-12538 GCA_001414355.1 Hymenoscyphus salicellus
AAGTCAGAAAACTATAGCAAAAATGTTTAATTACTGGAAGATCAGAAGATCGTGTTTATAGAGCAGCACTGCGTCTATAGATACAGCTTCCTAGAGTTGCGATATGCTGATAATCTATTTTCAGTAATGCCCTGAAAACACGGACCCGTGATATCCAGCTCGTTACAGGGCTGTTAGCCAACCAGAAGTTTTCAGGGCTCTGCCGCGTGCTGCCCTGAAACTTGTGATGAGATCTTCTCTGCTAAATAAATCACCACCTTTTTCGAGTAAGCCAACGAATAAGCCAACTGAATTGTTGCGAGTAGGCCACTAGATAAACCAGTAACACAACCACAGGTAAGCTTCCGATTGACTAGTAAACTACCCTGAGGTTCAAGTTCAGTGTCACTTGACACCTCAGCCTGCTCGATTGCTCCTTCCACGCCCTTCCATGACCCCTTCTTCTCGGACGATTCCTTGTAAGAGTTGGTTGTTTTGAGAAAGCGAGGTTTCCATGGAAAAATGCTTTCACCTTTCAAAAACCTCCTACACTAACCACCCTAGGCGTACTCGAATTCCCGTAGGCTCTATTAACTTGGATTTCTCTTCCGCTCTCCAAACTCTCGCTGGAACCACCCTCACGAACAAATTCCGGCACACTTTCCGTATGATCACAGGTGTCGAAATCATTATAATAATCATTCCCCCTACTGGAACTATCAAGTTCTACATCAGCAGGAGTAAAAGCCTCATGAATCCTGCTAAAAGTACTTCTCTTACTCTCCCCATCATCATCTATCGTTCTCCTCTCACAGCGAAAACGAGAAAATAAAGAAAGGAGTTTTATCCGTTCAAACATCGGGACGAGAAGGGCTCGCACTGATGGAAGAGATGCTGATATGAGATACATCCCGGATTCTGTAACGTTCCAAGTTCTGGCGCTCGTTCTGTACCAGGATTCTTTTTCGATGGCATCGCTTTTTAGGATGAAGCTGAATCTTAGGATTGAGGTAACTAGTCCGCTGGAATGATTCAGTCTCTTGAAATGGAAATACAGTACCACTATTGTTGGGAAGGTGATTTACTTACAGGCTGAAGGTTGCGAAGGTGATTGAGAGCCCAATCTTTTGATTCTTTGTTGTCTGCAGTTTCCAGACTATTGGAAGAGGGAGAAGGAGCATCGCTATGTCAGTAATGATATCTATTCAAAGTAAGTATTTGCCCGTCATGTTTTTGAATACAACTCACTTGGAAAACTGATCCAAGCATAAGCTAGGATCTGGTTGATACACCGGCCCCCTTCCACACTTTTATCCCAAATGAAATTGAAAGGAGTGCATTGGATAAAGAGCAAGATCCATCCAATCATGCAGTTCACAACCAGAATTGCAGCAATGATATAAGCGCCAATTCGATAGGCCTTACGACTAAACACCCTCAGATAGAGATACAAAATCGAGAGTTTGGGAAATGTCATAGACGGAATATACATAAAGCTCGCAAACATCGCTGCTTTTCGCCATAATTCGAAGTGACTCTCTGGTAAAGCTGCCATATGTCGACCGCTTATTTTACGGGCTACGTCGTCTATAATATAATTAGTTATTCTAGAGATCTAAATGAGAATGATTGACTTACAATATAGCTCGCCCAAGAGACCGAAATTAAAGACAGAGGCTGGGATCATGAGATAGGTATCTAGGTTGTTGGCTGTCTTCGATCGGATTTTTGATGTGAAGAAGAGACACACCAATATGAATTCTAAGATCGTGAAAACTATTGCGACACGAAGGAGTTCTGAACCACGATCTTCGGCTAGGTATTGGGGAGAGAGATTTTTTGCTGGTGGTGTTGTCTCTGCCATTTTTGGTTTTGTAGACACCGAGTTTTTCAGTTCAGCAGGAGGCTCAAAGTAGGCTTGAACTTTCGGGGGATACGGATCATATGGAATTTTCCTGGTTGTACACCCTGCCTTGTCGAGTTCGGTAACCAGATACGAGAGGAGAGGAGCCTCAGTACTTCTTTGAATGAATCATTGAAAGACCATAAGATACAAGGCAAGCTGAAGGACAGGTCTGATTCAGTTTTGAGACATACTCGCTTCTCGTAAATGTCCGGAGAATATGTATGAACTTTAGTTCCTTCCAAAGCCAAATACGTTAGCATCTTTGCACACGGTTATCTGGCTTCTGAGAGATGGCGGTGGGTAAGTGCTGACAATAATACGGAGCCTCGCTCAACTTTTACCGACTGCAAATAATAAATGAAGCTGACTGTCACACAAGAAAGAGTTTTCATGCCAAAGAACTCGATATCCCAGTCTTTGGGTGTCGGACAGTTCCATTGGATATGACCGCTCATTTGGAGGATTTGAATCACAAAGCCACACAGTTATCTATGCCAGGTAGTGTTACAACGGAACTCCGGTTGTATTTTTTAAAAGTTATGCGTAAAAAGGTGATACTAAACCATTCTAAAACCAACGGAACATGCCATTGGTGATGCAACTTTCTACTCTGTTTCCTAGAACGAGGCTTGATGCAATGAGGCTCGCGATTGGCCTTAAAAGTGGCTGTGAATAGTTTAGGTTCGTACCTGCCTACCTAGCCCTCGTTTTTCCATAGTCCCAAGGTAATGAAGGTTAATTCTCCTAACCCTAACACAATTCAAAACTTAAGTAGATAGTTGGAACAACCAGCTTTAAACAACGAGAGCCATTGAGGGAATTTACTGCCGCTTTCAATGTCTACCGTGAGGTAACTCGGAAATCCTCCACCCAGAAACCCTCGGTGCAAGCGACGGTGTAAAACATTAAGCGATTTAGGAATTTGGGGCAGAGAGCACTTAAACAAGGAGTATCAACTCAATCTGCCATTATCGAGTATAAACAAAAGTATTGCCATCAGGGAACTCCCTTTCAAACGAGTCGTGGTGGTAAAAAAAAACCACCTAGACACCGTTACCCCCCATCAGCTGTCATAATCGCACCCCAAGTGGGGTGTACGAACCCCACGATGTGGGGAAAAAGTCAATTTGGGGAACCTCATCCGCCCAAGATATAACGAATATCTCTCTGCTTATTTCCCAAACCCCCACCTTGTCATCAACCCAACGACTGGTTCTCTGCTAACGATAAATCTCCTTGTGTTGCAGTGGAGAGTTCAATGGCCTGATTTCTTGCTTTTTAGTGGAGCAAGCACGACTCGCGGGTTGGAAAAGGAATTGATACTGACTCGATTTTGAGAATTCGCGATGTGCAACAAAGAGATTTCTGGGTGTACTTTCTTGAAGGGGAGATGGTTCCGATGGGGTGGGGAAGAAAGAAGGATTTGTATGGAATCTATGGATTCGGGAATGTTGGTGGGGGTTTGTTGGTTTTGAGGGTGCTGGTACAGGGGTTATTATTGTTGGAGATGAAAGGACTGACTCGATACTAATTATTGCGACTTGCAATAAACATGTTCTTGGAACGAGAAACTGTGAAGTTGCAGCATAGTTAGCAAGAGCACTGGTATGGAATTTCTCCACTGAAAAGAGGGAGGAGTGGAGTGGCCATCAGTGATCTGGGGAAGTACGGAGTATCTGGTTTTCAAACTCTAGTAGGCAGCTTCATCGGAAGACGAGTCAAGATTTGCTTGAAATATTTAAATTATATGCCGGATATACCTTGATGGGTATCTCATTAGTATTATATTGATATCTCATTGATATTCCAAGAGAAGCGAACATCACTCTGCGAACCCTAATTTTAAATTGTATTGTATGAATTTGTCCAGGACATTTGTGATTGTTGTTTGGAAGGAGGTAGAACTTGGTTACTCCTAAATTCCACTCGTAATTAATCGAGGTGGACTGCGAGTAACAAGCCAAGGGGTAATTTCGTAGAGTAATACTTACCTTGATACCTCTGAAACTCTTCATCCTATTATTTTGCCATACCTTTGTTTCTTTACCATTGGTGTAACGTCTTACGTGAAGGAATATACAGACAATAACTGTTTCAAGTTTGCTACATTTCAATTCGGTTCTCAAGCAAATATGAAAAAATTGATAGTCTCATACATTTCCCCAGTTTCCACAAGTGAGTCAGCTCAAGTATAGCTCTCCTCAATTCACTTTCGGTTCCAACCAGCAAAACCCAAGCACGTCGCAAAAGATTACATCCAACTCCCACAGTCAAAAACCTTCACAAAAACCTAAAAAAAACAGCAAAACACTAACCACCGCGTTAGAGGAGAAGAAGAACCAGGAGGTTTTGATTTTGTCTTCCGATCGAAACAGTGTGGAGGGACTTAATGGTATCGTATTCACTGACCAGGCCATACGAGAGACCTTGTCTTATTTGATGCCTTTACTATAAGTTTGAAGATCCGGGGATTGTGGGGGGTGGGGGAGGCCCGTATTTCCTCCGAAGTCGTTGTTAAGTATCTGCGGAGGGCCAGAGGAGCCTCAAGTCCGACAAGCTTGAAGTAGAGATGTAGACCTTTCAATTAACCCAGGGCAGGGTAGGTTTTTTGCTTTTTTTTTATTATGGGTTGAGTTACCTACAAACGATGAGTGAATAAATGAATGTTTACGCTCGCTTATTGATTTGCATAGCTGTGAATAAAAGATAGCATAAATACATCACATAGACCTAAGTGCCACAGCAATCCTTCTTACAAGATCTCGCACTACCTACTGCAAAATATTCTCACAACACCACGAAAATCAAATCTAACGAGAAGTAAACCCATCTCTACTCTGGTCTTCTAAGTCAAATCGCCAAAATGCCGCCATCAATACAAATACGATATCCCTAGAAGAGAACTCTCTTCCAAGAGATATGTCGCTAAACTAAGGAGACAATCCGCCTTTTATTGATGTGGGCTGCAACCCTTATCTGGGTAACAGTCTTTCTATTGAGTTACGTGTGGAACTTTGTTTGTGATGCTATTCGGGGTCTCATATACGATGTGGAGGAGATGGACGAGATGGAGGAGATGGAGGAGAGAGAACTCAATGGGTTACCGAGATTTGTCAACTGGGGAACTCGGAGGATGGGATGGGATATTCTTGGATAGGTTTGGGCTGTGGTGTTGCAATACTTGAGTGAATCGAGAAATACCTATCGGGCACATCTCTCTTTATTTACAGCACTGTGTTGAATAGTAGTTCGTTCCCCTTTTCCCGGCCTACCGCTGGAACCGACTATTTATATCACGACCTAAACCTAGTTATCCAGCCACCACAACACTTTCCTAAAACTTCTACATACTTCTTACTCATACTAACCAAACGCCTACGCAAATCACAACCAATAACAGCCAAACCCTTTTCTACCTTCCGAGTCCAATCACCAAAATGTAATCATCAATTGGCTATCCACACCCTCACGGTTATGCTCAACCGGTCCACAGGAATATCCTCCAACCGATCCTACACGAAACGATGGAAGTTGTTGTTTTTCTCAAGTCGTGTGCAGCATACTCTACCCTGGCAGCTGAATGCGTTGTCTTCTCTATTCAGGATTGGGGTCGTAACGCTGTTGGGGATGACGGGAATTATGTAGAGATGGACGAGTTGCCGAGTTTTGTGCAGTAGTGGAATAGGAGTTACTTCATGGAATCTGGGTTGCGGACCTGGAAGTGGCATTGAATTTTTCAAGAATGAATAAACGGAAGAGGGTCAAGACAATGAGGGCCACATGATGGGAAAGGATAAGCGGGTTGCGATATGACTAACGGATGAGGGTTCAGCAGTAGGGGGTCAGTTGCAGCTAAATAGAGTCTGTATGCAATAAAGAGACTATCTTTGCGAAAGCAACTTGACACATTTGTGAAAAACTGAAAGACTGAAGAACATCGTGAAAATTGAAGTACAACAGTGGTACATTATAATTCATACATCGTAAAATCATACAAGAGTACCTAGATATCCCATCCCAATGCCACAACGCCATATCCAATTTCCGTGTCTTAATCGCTATCTTCCAACTCCGCAGCCTCCAAAGCAAGTTGTTGCTTCTTGATCTCGAGTTGTCTCTTCTTCTTAGCCTTCTTCTCGGCTTCCGTCAGGACCTTCTTTTGCTTTGGGACTTGTTGCGTTTGTTGTTGTTGTTGACCACCGGCTCCGACCTGTTCAAGAGTTGATTAGTCCATGTACCCAAAGAGAGCCCGGAATCAATGGGGGGTTGACTTACGATAGGTAGCTCATCAGTAACACCTCCAACAGTCTTGAGAAGTGGGTTTGTAACTCCTCCGACGATGGGCAGACCCTTCGTCGTATCATCAACGGTATTTAGAAGTCTAAAAAGAAAAAACGTATTAGCGTACGATCAAAACTCGGTAGCGAAGCAGCATGGAATAACTCACCCTCCAAGCAGACCCCCGTTGCTGGCCTTTTGATTGTTGTTTCCCCCGCCACCTCCTAGAAGTCCAGCCATATTTGCAGATGTTTGGTATTAAAAAAGTATTGGGTGTTTTGTGAAGTTTGAAATTTGGAGTTGCAGGACGATGTAACTCGAGTAAATGCAGTAGTTGATAAACTGATAGTAAATCTAGGTAGTATTCGTTCTTGCAAGGGATTATATACACCTCTCTTCTCCACGCAATACGCACGCATGCGCGCATGATGTCTATTATGACGTGCAAAAAACCTGTTTCCACCCACCTGAACCCATTCCTTGCAAATCCTGCATTCTTTCTGTGGTTTCGGTTCGTTGCTGAGTTGGGGGAGGCTGCATAGCTATCATCCATGTGAATCGATGACGTAGATGTGAAATCCCCTCGTTTATTCGACACGGTTGGCAAGGATTTTTGCAGGCGAGGAGAAAAGAGGGGGGCTCGACGTCATGTGATGAGCATTTTTATCTTGGGGCATTGAGGATCGAGACGGGATCTATCTGTATCGTCGGAACTTTGGTCCGAGTTTGCTTAACTTGGATTTCACCTTGAGCTTTGGAGTTGCAGTCTGGGCGCATGGTTGGCGGAGTCTTCCACCACTTGATAAGACGCCAGTACGGAAACGCTAATTTTTTGTGTTTGTAGTAAAGGTTTCCTGGAGGAATTTAAGGAGAGCGCGAAAGGATGCTGCTCGATTGCAAGTTTCTTCTTACAAGGAGAGTGAACTTGATGAATAAATCGAAAAGTTCCCAATCACCAGGGAAAACGAGCAGGACCCGAAGAGATAACGGGAACAACATCGAGATTCCTTTTGGAACGACTAATTGTATGGAACTCTCATACTCCATCTGCATCCTCCTTTCGGGCCTTTCTTCTCAAACAGATGGAAGCGCAATATTATATATCGAAAGCTTCATGGTCTCAGTCGAACTCTCCCCTCCTACTCGCCAAAACAATTAAGAACCCCATACCTTCCGAGACTACATTCAAACTTTTTTGCTGATAGCTGGGGCAAGAAGCCCGGACAAGCGACTTGGTCAAACCAAAAATATACACAGAACCAACAGTTCGTGTCCTCAAAACCGGAGGGGCAACATGCAAATTAACCGACTAAATAACAACTCATAGGCCATCTACCTTGATCGACTTCTTGACCTTTCTCCTCTGCCACATTAGGTAAAAGACGATCGCAGTCAATATTTGAAGAGAAGCACTCGCTAACGCAAGACGCCACTGGTTTGTCTATGTAAAAATCAGTACGGCATTCCACCAAAAGAGCAACGCGGAAACACTTACACCTCTTGAACAAATCTTGTTAAAATTCACAATTCCCTCAAACGTAGGTTGGATCTTTTCCGCAACAGGGGAACAGGCCCATCCCCACAAGTCCTTTCCAGTCTTCCCCACGCGATACAAGACCGCGACGACAATCCAAGTGATAATGTGCACCGTCTCTACAATCCAGATGAACCAAGATTGAACGGTCGCAATATTGTTTGCACGTCGAATGCTATAAGCGTAGGCGCTCATAATCAAGCACCCGGAAACGACAGTGATGGCGGAGATGCTGAGTAGCATTATCGACGGCCAAAGATGGGTTTGTTTAGCCCAAGGACCTCGACCGTTGGCTTGGACATTTTCAGTATGAATGAAGAGAGCAAGGGAGCGAGCCTCTTGCGACATGGTCACTATGGCGAGGATCGTGGCTCCAAGACGTGCGAAGAATCGGAGGAAACGGATGTTTTGTTTAAGCCTCTGAAAGAACAATTTTAGGAATTGAAAACGCGCATATACAATATGTTTCGTTGAATGGAACTTACAGCATCTTCTTGATGAAGAGCAGGATCTCCTGGAATAAAAGGTACTGCAAGATTCTTCTCTCGATCCAAAGACTCGCTAGATTCCACTGACAAATGTTGATTCTTGCTTGAACCCATCGTGACTTTTGAGAAAAAAATTAAAGGAAATAGGAAGTGAAAAAGAACGTATGAAACGAAGCTTTAAGTAAAAACCACGATGAGAAGACCAAGAAACTAGAACCCCTCAGCTGGGACACATGATATATGAACAAAAAGTCAAATTGGAAATAATCCTGCTGCAGGACGCCACAAAGTGGTGGCTGCGCATTCTGAATAGTATGCTCGAACAGGACAAGATGGGGCGCACAGAAGAATATGAGTTGCTTTCAAGCCCGTTTCGGAAGCTTAATTCCAATAAGACGGGTATCTAGAGCCCTTATCCCAGTGGTAATCATAAGCGTCGGCCGACCTCAGCCTTAAAACCCTTAAAAATGGTCCTGAATGGATTTCTCATCCACGAGCGTTTACCTCGGGTCAGACTGGCAATCTCTGAGGAAATTCTCTACACGAAGGGGTGTTAGGCACTTGCCAAATCGTGAGCTCAAAGTGATATCTCATTGCGGCGAGTTGCAAATGTGTTGATGGTGTTGAAAAACAGGAATGAAAGATGGAAGAAACCGAAGGTATGATTTTTGATCCACGAAGCTTCCCAGGAAAACAACCTTATTTTGTTTCCTCGAATTATTCAGCCAACCAACGCTCATTCAGCGACCCACCGGGCTGAACAAAAGCAAGCATGGATGCCACACGGTAACTTGAGAGAATCTGCTATTTCCATACAGAACCTGGGGAAAAAGCCAGTGTCCGTAAACTACTGCCCAGTGCTGATGTGAGATTGGGGAAGGCGGGCTCTTCTTCGGTGACTTGAGGCTGTGAATAATTTCAAAATTGAGAACCGAGGAGGAAAATTTCAAAGGAGATTGGAATGCCTTCAACTCACAGGCCCTGCTAACTGTCTAGAAATGCCGTTGAGCGATTTCGAACTAGTGTTGATCGTTTCTTGAAAACTCTCCGTACACACGGACACTGACCTAAAAGTAGAGTATCACGTGCCAGACGAGCCACATGATAACCTGGAAGTTGCCTTCTTACAAGGTTTAGGTTATTAGAGGCTGAGACACTTGATGGTTGAGTACTAAAATAATACCAGAATACTCCCGTTTGTTTCAGAGCTGCATATGCAAATGCTAGTCTAGTCAGCTGACCATATGCATACCCAAGCTCGCAGTGGACAGAAAAAGCGGCAGTAAATAGTAAGTTCGTACCTGCCTATCTTGCGTATTGTTACAGACAATTTAGCTTCATTGTGCTAAATATTGAGGACAATATGTTCAATTGTCCCAGATATCTAGCACAAGGTTAAGGTAGGCAGGTACGATTTACTGCCGCTTTTATTGTCCACCAAGGTAAGGTTCCGAAATGAACAGCTCAGGTGTGAGAGTCAGGAAGGAGCGACCCCTACGAAGGAGGACCTTGGAAGGGAAGACACAACCGCATCTTGAGTATGATCTGACTCTCCAGTATGATTTCTTGTCGTCGAGAACGTGTTGCCGGGTCGCTCAAAAGGGGAGCTTCAACGACTGAGGCCTCGGTAAAAAGAATTCGTTTGGCATTAACTTGATCAAGTTTGAAGAACACATCTTCTGCGGAGGTATCTATCTTTCCCCTTATCCTTATAACGCCATGTTCAAAACCCCAACAAGCTGCCTCGATTACACCCTATCGCACAAATGCGCAGACACTGCTCTCCACTTCGGAATATCAACATACGTGGAATTGACCATAACCCCCGTCACTGAAACCTTAGAAGTAAAGATGTCAATCTTTTTATGCCCAACACTCGTACCCTTCGACACCAAGGTCCAATCCGTCGAAGTGCCAATCTTCGCGTAAACCGAATATGATCGAATGACTTGTCCAAATGTTTGGTCTTCCATCAAAACAATCCGATCCATCGAAGTCGCTGTATCGAATTTGAAAGAGTAGACTCCTGAACTCCCTTCCGGGGTAGTCACGGTATGGTTGATGGGATTGTTGTAGCATGTTCGGATAAAGTCGCCGAGTTGCTGGTACAGAGCTACATGGGAATCTGGAATCAAACCCCGAGTATCAGGCGAGAAATCTAATTCCAGAATGCAGTTACGGCCAACAGTTTTGTGATAAACCCCTACGAGTTCTGAGAAACTTCGAAGAGGCCAATCTGCTCCAAAGAACCATCTGGTTTGGGATTGGAGAGTGGTATCGCATTCCGTGGGATTGAAAAATGGACTGGAGGACGATCTCGGAGTCAGTATTGCCATTTATAGAAGTGGTTTTGAGGAAGCTAAGATGGAATGGGGTTGTGTGAGGAGGAAGTGAGATGTCTCAGGAGGAAATAGTGTCTCAATCCTCCTAAAACAACCCGAAAGAGGAAAGAATAACTCAGAGAATACCCACCTTTTCGGGTCACCGCCATCTTCTGTGATTCCAGTTGACCAATTTGGCTGCGGGGCTTCGCCTGCTTCTGTTCCGACCCATCGAACTGAATATTTTATTAACATAGGCCCTGAGGGAGGGGTTCTGAGGAGGGACTTACCAGAGTTTTGTGTTAAGCAATCGCCTGTTGTCTTGTCACAAGCATTGAAGACAACAGCTTCAGGTTGAAGTTCCGCCAACATGCTCTGAAGCTTGGTCTGTTGAGTTGTGCTATACCCACCGTCGAACCAAATCTTCAACACACCCGTTAGTCTAAAGCGCCCTCTGACATTGAGCCCGAGAGCACTCACCTCTGTCAAACTTCCATACTTCGACCACAATTCCGTTAATTGTGCATCCACAATCCCATCGTAAGTCTCATTCGAAATCCTCACTTGTCCCAACGCCTGCCCATTCCCATTAACCACCGACTTTTGCACATTCAAAAAATTATTCACAACCGTGCTATAATAAAAGCCAACTCCAATTTGATATTTCCCAGCCGACTCCACAAAACTCCTCACCATATCCGTACCCGCGACAGGAGAATCCGCAATCGTGTAATTGTAGGCGATTGTATCACCATCCCTCGTCGCAAACGTGACATCACTGGGCCAGGTAATAAAACCACAGTTATGCTTCGCCACCAGCGTTGCAGATTTCGCTCCCAGAGCCACGATGGATTCCATCCATTGATCGGTATTGAGAGAGGAAGGGGAGAAGAGAGATATGCTTGGTACGAGGGAGGGGTCTTTATTACACCCATCGAAGGAAGTATCAAGCCATGTTGCGATTTCGAAATGGATCAGTGCTGTGATTTCTTTATCCTGATAATCGAGTTGTTTCTGAGTTGGAAGCGCAATGATAGACCCATCAAGAGGCGAAATGCGATATTTATGATTCGTCGTGATATCATCCCCCGCAGCAAGACATGATCCCAAAGCCCCAGCCAGGATTCCAAAAGTGTACTTCATAACGAGCGTGTGTAAGGTTGAAAGTTGTCGAAACTTAAGACGAACCATCCAACAAGAAGAGACGAAGAAAAGGAATAACCCATAGTATATACATTATACACCCAGCCCTCCCTGTTTCAATTGTAATTAAAGCACCCCACCCCATCCAGAGTTCGAACACTTCGGGGGGTTAAAAAACTCTAAAAGGTCTCCTGGTGATACGTGCGCTTATCGGGAGACTCATGGAAATCTGAAATGACGAATCATTTCTCTTTCCGCATGGATCCACTGTGCTCGAAACTTAGGTTGGTGGAGGGGAAATAAGCTTGTTTTTTCTATAATGAGGAGGTGGAGGTGGACGGCTAAATAGAGATGCAGGGCGAGGTGGGGACGGGGAAACGGCTATTCTTGCACGAATTGAGAAGGGGAACTCGGTAGTCGGATGCCGATCAATAAAGGAAAGGTGATTGTTCTAACTCTTTACCAGTATGAAGAAGTTACTAGAGGAATATAAGAGAGTGTATGGAGAGGTAGGTTTCTGTAGCTTTTCTGGCTTGTTGGGATATGTTTGCAACTTCCTATTTTAAGTCACAAAGAAGGATAATACATGTCGCGAAAGCTACAATACACTCATATTTTACTTAACTCTTCGGAATCGAAGGGTTATGTCGCCAGACTTCCAGGAGTTGAGGAACCAAACTTGAGAGAAAGAGGAAAAGTCATATGATGAATGCTCGCTTAAAGATTTTATCTAATTGCCATGCCTGTGGTGTCAAAGACAGGCACTGATCAAATAGCGCTGTAACTTGTTCCGAAATACACACTCAGGCAATAAAGCAATAATAATAATAATAATAATAAATCCATATAAATAACTCGTACTTGACTCTAGATTCTAAACCCCGAGCCC
>LLCD01001131.1:0-12537 GCA_001414355.1 Hymenoscyphus salicellus
GGGGGGGGGGGGTTGAAATCGGCACATATTTGCTGTTAGCGAATTGTTCTGTTTTTCTTTGAATGTATTTATAGATTTTCTTTTCTTTTTCTTTTTTTCTGATCACTGAGCATAGGAAGAGAGGAAGGAAGGACGGAAAGGATTTGGATTGAATGCATGCCTGCCAGGGTAGCAAAGCAAAAGCGCGAAAAAAGCATTCGGAGAGGAAAATAATGGGGGTTTTTCTGGGGGCCATGGATGCAAGGCAGGCAGGTTGGCTTTGTACATATGGAGGGCAGTTGCTACCTGCTTTTTTGCTAGCAGCATTTTGAGCTAATTGCTAATTTGCTGAGCCCGTCGGTCACCACCAGCGAGATTCGGCACTGAACATAAAGTTAAAGATAATTGAAGGAAAGCCTTGCATATAATATTTAGTCTGTCGCTTGCTTCACTTGTGAGCTTGGTCTTGGGGAATGGCGTTTCTTGACGTTGTCGTCAGTTTGAGGGGCATTTTTGATTCTGATTCACTTTTCTGGGGTACTTGGGATAAAACTTGAGGCTCATTTCGAGACTTTTACTCGAGAGTTATTTCACTTAAGTTATGTTCACTCGGTTTATAACTCCTCGTTATATTTACTCGTCACTCAAGGTTACCTTCACCTAGGGTCGTCTTTACCTCAAGGTTATGGATCCTTACCTAAGTAGGTGCGAAGCTTTTCACTTCTGTTCGTCCCTGGTCCATCTTTCGTGGTAAATATATTATGTTCTGGGTATGCTTTTTTCCCCTCCTGCTAAAAGACTAACGGGGAGGAGCAGTGGGAAAGAGGGAGGTTTTTGAGAGATGGTAGGGATAGTAGGATGTAGGTGTTTTATCTGCGAAATAATTAAAAGCGGGTTGATGGAAAGGTACGGTGTCCAATTGGCCAGTTTTGATCGTTGCAACATTACTCAATCGTCTCATCTTTGTTGGATAATTTAATTTAATAAATACTCGTACCTTCATCTGATGTTTTTAAGTATCTTAATGGTGTTGGGTTCATTTGTTGCAGGTTAATCTTATTATCTACGATTAAACGTGGAATAAAGCCGTTTCTTTGAGGTGAAACCTTTGGAGGGGAGTTAATTATAATTTAATTGCATTGTCCTTGGTGTATTTTCCTTTTGTGTTCCTTTTTCAAAGATAACAATGCGGCTTAGATAGATCTTCAGATGGTGATTCTTACCATTGTAATTCAGGGTGGGTATTGAGGATTTGGTTTCCTTGAGTTGGAGATATCATGCGCAACTATGCTTGGTTTTACTGTTTGTTGTCTCCATTTACTTTATCCAGTTGGTTATTTTCTCTTTATCTTGAGATTGCCAATTTACATACAACCTTTTTAATCTATTTATCCTCTATCCCCTCAGTCTTTCCTCCGTCAAGTCAAGTAAATATTACTCGAATTATTCATCATCTTCTTCTTCTTCCTCTTCATCCTCTTCATCCTCTTCATCCTCTTCGGGATATAATGCATCAACCACAAACTCCACTAAATCTATGAAGAATCTCACGATTGCACTGGAAATGATGAGGAGGAAGCGGGGGATGATAAGGAAAAGGTCGTTTCCAAAGAGGTCGACGAGGCAGACGAGGAAAATAAAGAGGACGAAGAAGATCATGGAGAGAAAGAGGGAGAGATGTTTGTAGATTTTGGGGATACTGTTTATGGAGTGGAGGAAGTTGTGAAGCGCGATTGTTAGGTGACCGAGGGCTGTGAGGAGGAGGAGGAGGAGGGGTTTTGGGGTGAGCATTTTTATTTCAGTTTGCTTTGCTTGGCGTTGGTTTGGGGGATTGTAGGAAGGGGTTTGCAGTTAAATATGTACAACACTATCGGTATTCTTACTTGGACTATCTTGGATAGAGGGTGGACAAGGCGATTATATAGGAGATAATCTCACTGTCGATGGGTAAAAGGGATATTGATGCTAAATGGAATAAGGCCTCCTCCTTTGTGTAAAAACTGAGAGATGAATTAATAATAACTCAATTACATCATCCCTTTGTATGGTTTTTACAAAGAAAACAATGCAATGCGAGTTGGGTAGAATATTTTCCGTATTGCTTTGAAAAATGTAGATTTTGAGTTTAGAATTTGTCGGGGTATGCTTCTTTTTAAGCTTTTGGAGTTACAAGATGGGGATACTTAGTATTTTTTTAGAAACCTGAAGTTGATTATAAGGAGATCTATTGTGAAGTATAGTTGAGTTGGATTGAGATTTAGTTTACTGATTATTGTCTAATTCACTAGGAAACTTGAGGGACTTCCTATCTCGCTTGGGAAAGAGGAGAGAGTGCTTGGAATCGACTATTCTGACCAGAACTAGCGGCGCGCGCTAGCAGGGTTCCCTGTTACTCTACTATCTATCTATTGCTATTCACTCTCCGAAGGGGAGCCACCCCCCTTCAACCCCCCGGGTAGGATGGACTCTCTCCCACTCCCTCCTCTCTCCTTTCAAGTCAGTCTATTCATGTTAACAGAAAGAGGACTATTTACAAAAACTAAATTCAAGAAGTTCAGAACAATACAAGCCAGCAGTTAAAGAAGTTGGACGAAGATCTAAGAATTCAAGAACATTCTAAAAATTTAAGAATCTAAGGAGCTAAAGAGTTAAGCAGTTAAGGAGTTAAGGATACGCACACTAAAGGCTTAGTAAATAGAGGCTAGTATAGTACCCGTGCTATAGCTTGTATTATTTCTAGACAGAATTGTTATTTCCAGAGTGCTTTTAAGTAGTAATAGTAGTGAATTTTGTTCGAGATTAGCGTAAGCACAAATTAATCATTAATCTGAGTCTGATTATCGTGATTAGATTAGATTAATGAATCCAAGTTAATTAGATTAAATCAGACTAATATAGTACTCTTAAAATCAAGTCGTTTTCCTGCTAAATATCCTTGCTCTAGCCTCCTCTTGCCCCTTCTTTAGTCTTTTTTTCTATATATTAGCCGTAAAAAGCTCTAAAGGGAGCTTCACTAAAGAGTCTCTAATAGAAGCTTCCGGAGCCACCTCCGACGCGATCCCGGCACCCAGCCCGACCTCCGATATTTCGGTCCGATATTAATCGATTTAATCAAATTAATCGTGATTATGATTGACGCTTAAAAATCATTGAATAGATTAGAATAATGGCCATTAATCTAATCTAAATCTAAATCAAATCAAATCTAATCATTACTCACACTGTTCGGGATCTTTTGAAATTTTAACTGAACTGGAGTTGCCAGTTTTGAGCTGCGGGTTGATGCTAGAAGAGGTCGTGTTTAAGTAGGAGACTTATAATCCATGGGTCCATGCAATTCAGGCAGATTGTCTTTGGTAAAATTGGGGTTGCGAAATAATTTGTGGGAGGTTTAGGTGCTGTATAAATGGCTATAAGAAAGGTGAGCTTGCTAAGTCAAATTAATGTAACAGCAAAAAAGTCGATTCAAATTCACCTGATCGGTATGCCAACGTTTTTATTGTTTTACTGAATTTGAAAAATCTGGAAATCCAAATAACCTTCCGACGAAAGAACATATAATTTAATGTAATGTTTCTAGTTCACAGTGATTTTTTTTTAAAAAACGGAATTATCTTCCGACGAAAGGACTTGTAGCGTAAATTATATATGTTATCAGCATCTGGCTTATTCCACCTCAACCGAGGAATTGAACAAAATTACATCACCTTTCGATCTCATACCTAAGGCATCCTGTAAATACCAAAAGTTGGGAATCAATAAATGGACTAAATCGTAGATCGCAAATCGCAAAACATCACTTTTCATAAGAGGAGATTTTCAAGTTAATATTTCTGTCTCTCTCTCTCTCTCTTTCTCTCTCTATGCGTGTCTTTTCTCTTTTCTCACTATCTAGTATCCTAACACCCCCTGTAAGGATAGTCTACATCATGTATATAGTAAGGGTAGTATATAGCCTAAGAGAGGCGCACTTACTCTTTATCACATAATTACTTCACTTCTTTACTATTATTGATAAACAGTAGATAGGTGAAACACATAGAGGGAGAGAGGGGAGGAGGGAGAGGGAAAGGATAAGAGGAAAGTAAACATTTCAAGGAAAATTTTATCCTAGCGTAGGTAAGGGAAGTTAGAAGTAAACATTTTCCCCCGATCTCCTCCCACCTTTCCTTCTTCTGTCTCTTTCTCCCTCCCCCTCTCTTATTTATCTCAGAACAATAGTAAGGAAGTAATACTTATTCTCTTCCTCTCACGTCTCTTTCTCTCGTATATATTATATAAATACAAGAGAGGGGAAAAGTAAGGAAACAGGGCAAGTAAACATTTCAAAGGAAAGTTTTTCCCTAGAGTAGAGAGTAAACAAGGCTCTCATATAAAATTGATATAGAAAGAGAGCCAATAGAGTAAGATAGTATTAGTATATTCTCCTAAATCTACACTATTCATAAGGTCCCTTAGAGACTTAAATTTTCATTATTAAGTTATACTCTAAATACTTAACTTTTACGATTTGCGATTTAAGATTTAGTCGATTCCGAGTTTTGGTACTTAGAAGATGTCCTAATACCTAATGTCTGATAGAGACCCATTAAATTCAACTCATAGGATAATTGTGATCGAGAGTATAATAGTTCCATAAATAGACTGTTGTGAGCAAAACCCATTCCGTATGTATTTGATTCTCAAACAGACCTAGATCCCTAAAGAATTTTGATCCCTGACAAAACTCCAGAGTTCCATGGTATCGCATAATCAATCGTAAACAGTTCGGTCGGCCTATGTACAGCAGCTGCTCTCCTCAACATACGCCCTCGAAGACCGAAGCCCCTTCAAGTCTATCGTATCACGGTATCCCCATTCTTCGTATTCCCCATCTCATACGAGTCCGGACCATTATGCTGTACATTGATCGACGGGAGATTTGGGTTTGGGTGAGCCGCAATAAGGTTATCATGAGCCTGCATCCCCATATTTGGAGAAACACTGCGATCGCCTCCTCTGAAAGGCTCGTATCTCGCATCACTTGGGTGGTTGTAACTTATTCCGGCTGCCAATGGAGCGCTTTCCAGGTCGTGATGCTCATCGGGGAGAGTTTTGTATTGTGGGGGATAGGAGGGATTGTTCGGGATTTGAGTGTTTTTGTTGCGGGCGTTGGATTTTCGTGCGCGGCAGCAGACAGTGCACCCATAGACGAATGGGATGAAAAAACTCAGGCTGGAGAAATTAGAACATTGAATGGGGAGGGGGATCTGTGATGAAGACTTACGCTAGAATAATATCCAAGATGAGCCCACCCCCGCGTCCCCTGACGATTGCGACGGATGCAATATTGAGAACAAGCATCACAGTCCAAATGAAAGCCTTGGTACCACTTAAAACTACAAAAACCACCGGCTTCAATTTGTGAAGTGCTAGTAATATAATTTCCGCTATGGTCGCGATCAGAGAGTAGCTGCATATCACAAACCAAATGGGCATGATGCTATGAAAAGGTCAGCAGGGAAACTGCGGGAAACACATAAAGTAACCTACATGCGAATAGCTCGATCGACTTTTTCTTTGTCCAAATCACTAAGTGCAGCATTAACCTTCGAGTTGCTCTTGCTCTTGCTATCGTAAGTGGCAAGCACTCCCAGGGCTAGTGCGAGGACGCCAACCATCACAACGAGGAAGATCATTTGGATGATCCAGAATGGGACGAGGATGACTTTTCGCCATGGTGCGTGGTTATGTGTTGAAGGCGCCATTGTTGTGGGATAGTTGGAACAGTAATATATTCAAACTGGAGAGATGTGGAGATGTTTTGCTGGAAAGAATCTTTGGGGACGGCTACAAGATATACAAAATTCAGAGCAATCAACACTTGATGCGCAGCACTCGACGCCACATCTCATACCCCGTAGAAGATTAGGCTCGTACAGTGGAACCTATGGGAGGTTGGTCGATGATCTCTGCTAACATACGGATTTCTTAGTCCCATATGCCAGGTATCTTATCATACTCAGCCCTTTCCCCGGGTATCCAAGCACTTGCTTAGTGGAGTTGATGCGGTGAGGTACGGAGTAAATGAAGAAAAAACATGTTCGTGGATGGGTTTTGACGTGAAGGAAGGACAACATCAGGCTCTCCACAACCCCCAACCCAAAGCCCACAGCCTCCGAAAGACCCGCCCATGCGGTCACCCTGGCTATTCCACGCCATGTGAGCGGTTACTTGGCAATTGTAGCGTGCTTCTGGGAGGATTTTAGAATCGGAACGCAAAGCGGGATGAGTTGCGGTGCGGCTGAAGTTGAAATGATTCTGGAGATGTTTCATCTTTACTGGGTGGTTATGCAACCACGTGATGTCCTTTTTTTCCATCTCCATCTGGTACTTACTTCTTACTTCTTACTTGCACAGGGATTTCTTCATTCTTCATTCTTCGAGAATATATCCCACACCAGCTCCGCTGTCTTAAAGCCGCCGGGCCTCTTCATTTTATTACAAAATCCAAAGCTGGTTCCCACTGGTCCCCACAAAGCTTGTCACTACGCCGCTGAGTTGACCCTCTACGAGGAGAGTTCCCAAAGCAGCGGCAATGCGCCTCTTTTATATTTGGAAATTGCCTTGGAAGGAGACCAGATCGGTGTCCATATCCAATTTTAGAATTCTAGGGCGACATCGTTCCTGATTGGAAAAGGAACGAAATATTCGTGGGTTGTTGACTCAGATTATACGAGCGATACCACGCTCTAGCCAGGATTCGCTTACGGGGTGTTTGAAAGATCTTCTCTTTGGATGCATATAGTTATCCAACCTTCAGATATAGCTTTTATTGCTGCCAGATTCTAGATTCTATCTTGCATCGTCTAACATGTCGTCCCCTAGGCAAAGGAAAGTAAGGTTTTGCTCAACATAATTCTATAATGCATTCTCACCTCAGGGTTTGGGGAAAATTGGGGTTCAATTATCGTTTAGGCGCGCCAAACGTAATTCAGCATCTCAAAAGTTCACTAAAAATCAGGTAAGGTGTTTGGTATAACTACTTACCCGAGGATAACTGGGGCATGGAAAACGAGCAGTGGGCGAATCGATTGCTATATCACTCACTGCTAACGTTAAGTTCTAGATGTTAACGAACCAAGTGGCATTTAATCACTACTTGATGGCTCTGTCTTATCAACTACCTTGATGGCGAGGATCCATTCACTCACAATTTGACATGTTGAGTTCGAGATTCACTCGACAAAAGCCACTACTTCACTGCAGTTCTGCAGGATGATTTTCACGAGATTGAACTACAAATACTCCACATCCCTTCCAGGTCATTTAAAGCACCTCTCTTGCTGAATTCCACGACCAAATTACTAACAGAAAACGCACTTACCTTTCATCAATCGATCTGCTATACAGCCCAGCCACCGAAATAAACAACAAAGATGTTACTCCAAAAGTTTTCCAACGAGCTGGTCGATAAGATTTTACCTCAGTTCACGGGAGATCAAGAGAGGCTAGCCTTATTTCGACTTGCGTTGACCTGTCGCGCGCTCTCTAACTTGGTTCGACCCTTCCTCTCCAGGAATCTTGATATTGCCCCCTTCGTCAGGACGTTGCCATATACCCCAGAGGCAGCAACGATGAAATGGGCATATTTGCTTCGGACATTGCGGGGACAGCCAAACCTTGGAACCATCGTCCACTCTCTCAAACTACTGACAGGACTGAGGCCCTTGTCCGACGCTAATATCCAAGATCTGGATGGTTCTCCTTGGGCAATGGGCTTTTTCAATTGGTTTCCTAACTTGAGTGAACTCTGGACCACCGTGCCTGTTCTCATGGCTCTGCCAATTCGAAGTCTTCCCTTTCGACAGACCCTAACTCAGCTACACCTCCATGGTGAAAAGGTCACCAATTTGCAAATCCTTCGGTTCAAGGACTTTTCAAAACTTCGTCTTCTTCAGTTCACCTTTTTGAACTTCGTTCGCTTTGAGGCTTCAGCACCTGGAACGCTCTTCATAAATTCAAATAATGTTCTTCAGTCACTGATATTCGGAGATCGCGCTCTTATGTGCGGTCGAGCGCTCGAAGTCATACTTTCTCGCTGCTTGGATTTGCGGGTTTTGAAAATTGGCATACCCTTCTTTACAAAGGAGCATGATACGACTCCAAGACTTGAGTATTTTGATATTTTCCCCAAGCTCAAGAGATTGAACTATCCCCTGTTATACAGTTAGCGAGTAGAAGCTCGCTTAAACATGGAATTCTTTTCACAATTTCAATGGACCAACTCGAACAATTTATCAGTCTCTTTTGAAAGTATTTTGGCTCACTCAACGTTCTATTTTGCGATGCAATTGTTCCTCGTTAACTTCTCGAGTCTATCTATTGTCTACTGACAATTATATCATCGTATCTAGACCTTAACGGAGTCTTTCTAGCTTATAAGCTTCAGAGTGGCCCTGTGAAGCGACGGACCAGCAAAATACAACGGAACTCCCAAGGCTAGGAGAATCCACTGCGCACCTGCTAGCTCACAGAACATTTTCTTTATCCCTTCCTTCACCAACCATTCATTACATGACAATGTAACACCGAAAGCAATCAAGTTCTTACCAGCATTGATCAAAACCAACGCCTCGCCACCACTTTGGGGGTATGCATCAACCACGTAAGATAACACCACGGAAGGAACGAACACCAAGCCGGCTGCTTGCATTGAATATCCAACGGCTGACTTATAGTATGACTTTTGGTCTCCAACCATATATGCGAATAGGATGAGTCCTGGAGGAGCGACCAAGAACGGGAAAACCAGCGCCGGCATACGATGCTCGGGCTTGTGAATACCATTATTCCTGCGCGACATTGCTCTCGAGAGAAGATCTGTCAACGGTCCAGCAACTGGATAGGCGATAATGATTCCGACGAACCCAGAAAGCGTATACAGGCCGATATTTGAAGAGTTGAAGAGATATGGTGGAGGTAAAAACAGTTCCGGTGTCAATGTTGAGATCACGACAATTCTGATAAAATAATTAGTAATGCATATTTGCCTTTCAAGAATGGATGGAACGTACCCTGAAAGGAAGATGCCGTAAGTGCAAGTGGCATAAAGTACAGACGGAACAATGATGAATCGGAATGGCAATGATAACTGTTTTGGCCAAGCTGCAAGCCCACGAGTTTCTTGACCGCGATTTCGGAACTGGAAAAGATCCTTCCACTTCAAAATAATTAGCTTGCGTTTTCCTGGTTGATTCAGCAGCCGAAAGCAGCGAGTAAGTATGGAACTAGCTCCTGACAACCAAGAAAGAGACTTTGAGAAGGAGGAAATGGACAAGTTGCATACATAGCTTCCAGCATAAGAAGGTCTTGTTACGCTTTCAAGCTCAACCATATTTACAGCCTCCTTATCTACCTCCGCGGCAGTTTCACCATCAAAATATGCGCGTCGATATGTCGTTTCCGGTAGGAAACAGATGCATCCGACCAAGTTTACACTGTTGAGAATGACACAGAGGATAAAAAACCAACGCCAGCCATTCGATTCTATGAGGAACCCGGCAATCATAGGGCCAATTTGAGCTCCTGGGGTGATGGGGGTCAGTATTTGCCTATCAAAAAATATCTTGGGACACGGCACAGGATAAATGCTAGGGTTCAGGAATGATTCAAGAGTGATTCAGGATAATATTTCAGGAAAAAACGAAATGGGGGAGTGTCCCCATTACCTACCTCCCGCAAGGCACAAAGAAAAAATTGCCATAGCGGATGCAAAGTATCTCTCAAGAAACAAATCTATTGGCGTTAGTAAGGATGTTTCGTTGGCGCATTACCTCCCCAGTACTCGCCTGCAATAATGGAAGGACCAAGAGCCTCAACGGACCCAGCTCCGAAAGAAGCGACGATTCTGGAAGCTAGTAGGGATTCAAAGTTCTGGGCTTTGATACTCCATATATTTCCAGCTACGAATATAACCATAGACACCAATACAGTAGGTCTCTTGCCGATACAAAGTGCAGTTGGCATCCAGAAAAAGTTCGATACACCCAACGCAAAGACCGACCATGAGATCAGGTCTGCAAGCTTAGTGAAAGGAACATGGAATTCTTGAGCTAACTGTACGAAACCTGTCGAGATGCCGGACGAATACATGTTTCCCATGAAGACGAACACGGACAAATTGGCGAGGACGGTGTAACGGATCCATGTTGGCCAGAATTTGGGATCGCCCGCGGTGCAGGTAGTGAAGGTTTGCTCCATGGTTGGTATGGTTTTGTCGCAAATAGCTTGCGCAACTAATTCTTAAGGTGCGAAGTCAAAAGGTGAAAGTGGTTGCGCTGAAGAGAGATGGAATGCTGAAAGGGCTCACCGCATCCAAGGGCGAGGGTTGACGCGTAGCGATCTGAAAATTGTAATTTTCGATGCCTTTCGATACTGAATACCCTCGAATGACGCTAGTGAGAGCTAGTGAAAGGTCATGCGACTTTCCGTGATATGTACGAGTGAGTAAATACAGACTCCTTTCAAAGGATTTTATGTTCCCCTCGAACTTTCGTGAAGGAGTTATTCCCCAGTTTCTTCCCCACAGTGGAAGGTGAGGTCTGCAAACGAGGGGCCGGCGCCAGGATTTGAGGGGGACGCGGGGTTGACTTCCTCATTGAGTGGCCGAACTGCAAAGGATATTGGTCAAATAAAAGTAACAATAACTGCCGGTTCCGGGTGGAGGCAGGGGTCATCATTTTGTTTTCTTATCTCCAAGAATATTGACAAAACCTTTCTTTACGCCGGATGAATAGGAGTAGCAATTGCTGCAATCTTTAAGGAAAGCGTAAAAAAATAAGTTTAGGAGATGGATTAAGAATGTTATATTCATCGTTAAATATTACACGGACGATGAAGACCCAAGAGCTCAAGTGTAATTATACAAATTTCGCCCTTACAATAGAAAGCTACAGGGGTCGAGTTGCTAGCTAGAAATTAAGATAAAAATAGTCGATCAAATTCACAATGCAGGCAGAGATACTTTCACAAAACAGCAGGCAATATCTCGCCAAAGCATTCTCCAAAACCAACACCAGGTCCCGCCAAAGCAGTCAGTCTAACAACATCACCATCGGCCAACCACATTTTCTTCTCATTCTGACCACTTGAATTCTTGATATCGACTCCACCACTTGCAGCCAATTCCATCAAACAACCATGACTCTCTGCCGAAATCCCACTAACTGTGCCGGTCGCCAAAAGATCGCCCGTGTTAACATTACAGCCATTGGCAGTTTGATGAGCAACAAGATCCCTCAGAGTCCAGTAAAGGGAGGAAAACTGTGTCGTGCAAATAATATTCGCGGAGACGGAATCTTCCAGTGTTGCAGAGAGTTCAATATTATAACTAGACTTCGTATCTGGGTCATGGAGGTATGAAGCGAGCTGTATATCTGGGTTTCTCTTTGGAGAAGCGGTTTTGAAAGGTTTAAGTGCGTCGAGTGTGATTATCCATGGCGATATAGATGTACTGAAAGACTTTCCATTCAAAGGACCCAAAGGAAACATCTCAAAAGCCTGGATATCACGCGCTGCAAGGAAAGAGTTAGCATAGCAAATCCACTGCGTACATCGCAATTACTTACCACTCCAATCATTCAACAGAACCAATCCAAAAATATGGTCATCAGCATCTTCAACCTTAATGCCCTTCCCTAATCCATTTCCCTTCCCAATTACACAGGCAACCTCCAATTCATAATCAAGTCGTTGAGTCGCTCCGTACACGATCTTCTCCCCTTCATGCCCCTTATATTGTCCTTTTGGTCTCCGTATTTTAGTCCCCGATACTACAATACTTGATGATCGTGCTGTATAGCCACCTGGGAAATACTCAAAGCCACCCGGAAGAACACGTTTCCCCAAAATAGCTTCGCTTGCGTTCAGATTATGATCGCGCGAGCATGAGAAATCGGTAAAATCCCCGATTGACAGTGGGAGATAAAGTGTCGTCGTTGAGATTGCCGAGTATGTATGGGAAGGCAGCTTGTCAAGTGAGTTTGAGAGAAGGCTTCGGATTGCTCCTCGTGTGGTTCGCTGCTCGGGCTTGGAGAGGGCTGCGAAGGCGTTTACGGTCTCCTGTACGGGATGTCAGTTCCTTCCACTTTTCTTAATCTCCTGAACTTTCTGGCCCTTTCTTACAGAGGAAAATGTCTTGATTGTAGATTCTTGGATTACTTTCAGAAGTCCAGCTTTTGCGAGCTCATCGAGGTAGAAAACTGTATCCCCGACTCGTGTCGCTACACTTCTGTGTGGATGTATAGCGCTGCTTGCCACCCCGAAGGGAATGTTCTCGATGGAGAAATGGTCTGTGTACATTTTTTTTCAATCTTTCTTTTCCCCCCTGGAACATGGCTTCTCAATGGCAGTAACAGCCACAGAGGATTGTTTTTACCATAAGTGACGGCCTCACAATAACCCTGCCCAACCCCGCAATCCAGCCCCGCCTTTCCTTCCCCCACACTTCCGATATGTACGGTAGTTGTCCAGAAATAAACTTTACTGTAGAATCAACCCCTGTTTTATCCTTGAAAG
>LLCD01001132.1:0-12537 GCA_001414355.1 Hymenoscyphus salicellus
GTGTACGATATTAACAAGGAGGCTCTTGAAAATATCAAAAACGAAGCACAGATCAGCAATGTATTGGCCGCATATCGATATTCTAGCTACACTTTCCCAGGTTTTGATCTATTCGGTTCTTTTGGGTCTGATAGAAAGGCACACTTTCAAACCATTAGAACAAAGTATGATATAGACGGATTTTCTCAAACAACGAATGCGGGACCATTCAAGACCCAGTAATAAGCCACGTTGTTTGAGCTTGGTGAGTTCAATTGCAATTAATAGTTAGAAATACAGTATTTCACTGATTTATTTATATGCTCAAAGGGATTTGTAATTTACCAAGGGGGTTTATACCATTCGCCCTTATATATGCGAAGCCTTGGAAGTTGTACATGAGAACAATTTCCTAATAGAGATAATCAAGTAGAGAAAACGCCAGAAAACGCCATTAAATCTCCGCAAAGAAACCAGAAAACGACATGTAATGCAAATGGGGTATTCTCGTTCAAACTGACGCCTGGTTCATCTTTACTCACTCCGCCCGTTCTTAAGAAAAAAGAAATTACATTTCCGCACTTATCGGAAAAAGGTACCGTATAACCCCATTGCACATAAAGCGAAAGCCGCCCCTCCCACAATATAAGGTAGCAGTTCCGGCGACGACGATGGATTTCCGTAAACAACACGCTCAGCTTCCGTGATTGAAAACAGTCTTTCCGGTGATCCTTCAGTTTTTGTTACCTTTCTAGGCTCTTCTTTAAGCTGACTCGGCTGATGTGGTCTGCTAGTTTTATTGGTGTCGTTCCGATTTCGAGTTGGTGCGGGTGGGGTGGTTGTTGGTTGCTCATTTCGATGATCTGACGAAATCGAGATGCAACGCTCTATATCTGATGAGGTAAAGTTGCTTTCTGAGTATGAACTATCAAGTGAATTGCGTCGGATGCTGCTCAATAATACGTCTGCAGCGTGCCGAACTCTTTCTTTTTTGGCAAGTTCATGATTTTTCAAGCACAGCCATCCGATTCTAGATGCACCAATACCATCATCGATCATTAACTTTCGGAGCCTTCTTGCGAGTGATGAGATCTCTTCTTCTTCCGGCCGGTTTGGGTACCATAATCTCAAGTCCAAGTGGTATTTGGGGTGCTCGATTTCGGACGTTTCCGCTTGTGGGGCTTCCTCGTTCCCTTTTGGTATCGGGGCAAGCACTAAACGTTGGTCGCAAGGCTCATTGCGCTCAATCAGCGGCAAATACTGCTTTTTGGGGAAATTTGGTGCATCGTTCATGATTGCAGTCTGAAGTTCTTGGGTGGAAAACCGCGTTCGCTTTTGGACTAGAGTCCGTAGCGACCATATCAGAGCAGCGGTAAAGGAATTCTCACCCGGCCAGTTTGTGGTTTCGCCCTTCCCACACGCAGCGATGCACTCGAACCCCCTAGCCGGCCAATATGAGCGGACATCTCTAGGCAAAAGATTTCCGGCAAAGCAACAATCGAAAATAAGTAAGACATCCGCATCTGCGTCTCTGATAATATGTTCTGATTCATGCCATGCTGCCGCATTTTTAAGCGACTCTTTTTGATGTGGAACACGCTTTCTGGTTATATATTAGGAGGATTTTGTGAATATCAACTTGATCAGAAAGACAAACCCTGCGAAATGAAGCTCGCCTCTTTCACCTGGAATTCCATGCCCGGCATAATATACAATTAGCAAGGCGGATTCGGCGTCATATTTCGTTACAAAGTCGATGAGATGCTTGGCAATCTCGAGTCCTGCTTTTTTTGTTCCCGAGAGTTTTCGTTCCATAACTTGGTAGTTGAACAGTTCTTCAAACACAGTCCTAAGCTCGCTTATTTCGTCTTGTGTATGTAGATCATCAAGTTCTTCGGCCCAGGAAAGCATGAGAACAGCGGCCTGTCGATGAGGCTTTCCGGTGGACCCCAAGTCATTCATAACTTCGTTGAAAGCCTTCTTCAATGTTGCGTCCTCTGATGCAGCTTTAGCCTTGCCTTTCGTAGAGGTTGGTGAGTTTGCATTGTCATCATTCTCGTTGATTTCAAGGACTTCCTCATTGTCGGGGTTTGCAGGTATAGAAGTGGATGTTTGCGGGGTAGAAAAAGATCCATTAGGAGTGGAGCTGCTGGCCATTGCAGGTGGATCGTTTGCGGTTGATTGCATGAACCACGACATTTTATTAGGGAAAGACGGATTGGCTTAAAGATTCAGTAGGGCTCTGAGCCTTGGGGATTATGTTTCGTCTTATAATCAGCCAACAAACCTTGAAAACATGGATTTATCTCTCAAATTCCGAAGGATCAAAGAGCGGCTTGCGATTTCAGCCTTAAGTTTGGCCCAAAAGCATCTATCTGGTAATGTATTTCTTATTCAGTGAGCTCTGGCTCAGTTCGGATCATTGGTGGTGCTGCGGGGCGCAGTATCGATGTTCTACAACGCCAGCTGCACATGTGGGGCATAGCCTCCCTATTGCACAGCCGAGACAGACTTCGAGTCTGCCAGAACACAGTGCAGGTAACACAGTTTTAAATCTTTGCAAATCGTCAAAATAAGGTGTTAAGCCATTTCTGTATTGTTGGCAAGGCAGTATTTTGGAGACTCCGTCACTAAAGGTTCGGCAAGGTGACTTCGAGTTGATTTGCTGAAGAATTGCAATTCACATGTATTTACGGGCGTATTTTTACCCAAACTCTAAGGACAATCTCTGTTGCTCAAATTTCTAGATATAACGTATTTTTAGAGTGCCTAGGCTCCTCGGGTTTCACTGAGTATATCGCTAAGTTCCTCCGGTGGGTGTTAGTTGTCCAACATTTCCAATAAAAACGACGAGGACGGCACAATAACTTCTGGCTTGTTAGCTATTCAAATTGGACAATTGAACTTGATACTGGTACGTACGCCGCAGAGGCTGCCAATATTTCGTGTCTTTTTGCCCGTGTGAAGAGTTTTAAAATGCCCGAGAAGACCAGGGTAAAAACCAGCAGTACAACAATGACTACAGCTATTGCTTCTCCAGATTGAACAGTTCGGGTCAATCGCCATAGAATATAGACCGGGACGATCAAGAGTACCAGTATTGCTGCCATGATTATGATCGAAACCACGAAACTGATTCTGGAGCGACTATAAAGTAGAATCCCAGTTTCGTTGGGATCGGTCTTTCGCAGAAGTTCCTAGACATGTATTTTAGAAGTTGTAATAATCATAAGAAAACTCAAGAACACACCGAGGAGCTAAAAAATTTCTGATAATCTTCAAGTCAGCTTCCCTTTTGACATAAATGCTAATACCAAGAAAATAACCTACCTGAATGAATCCGCAGGAGAATCTTTTTAAAATGGTTTCAACAGCTGCATCTAGCCATGCGTTCTCTCTTCCGGGTTTGAGAGTTACTATGTCCTCTTTACAATATATATAGTTCTCGGTGTTGCACAGTGGGGCTTCTTCGTCGAAATAGCTCTTTACGCTGAGGTAATCCCTTGACGATGGTCGATTGTAGGTTGCAACATCTCTTGCAGCACCCAGAAGTTGAACTATGTCCAGTTAACAGGAAAGAATATTGTTCTTAGGACACTGTCTACCATATTCAACCCAAGTGTTCTGAATATCCAGAAGAAGCATTTTCCGTCTTCCCTCTCCTGCATTGTCCTTTTCTCTTGACCTCAGTCGACTTGGGCATTTATTTTGATCTTCTTCGTCCAACCGATCTAGCTCCTTTTCATGTTCCCTCAATTCAGCTTGCTTGTTGAGGAGCAACCGGGTTTGTAAAAAGCCAAAACGTCGGTACAACATGAAATTTTCATCGCTATCGAGGAATGCCGCTAATCTAGGATATCCTTCTGGACAACTGTCTACTGCAAGTCTGCTGTTAAAATGGTACGGAGTAGTTTTTTGGTATGGAATAACTTACAGGCTCTTACGACTGACTTTCTTGGTACATTTTGTTTCCTGTCACGGAACACCAAACTGCCTAAAATCCTTTCAATGGGCTCTTGAAAACCTCGGATACCTGTGCTAATGGAAGAAAGGTTTCGTGCACCTAGAGAATTTATTCTGATAGGTTCCTGATTTGCCACACACCCTCCAGCTATTATTCCGGCCTCTTGCGTGTTGCGTGTTTTTTGGTCCGTTGAGTTGTTCGAAGTCGAGTTTGAAGCATTGAAATCACCAGCTTCTCCTTTTTCCATGCGGTCCTCGGACATGATCGTAGCAATCTTTCGATTATTAGGGTTGTTGTTCAGTACCTCTTCAAATCTCGACTGGTTTATTGTAATAGTTTTGTGACAAAAGGTGCGGTTTGTAAGATACAAAACGAGGCTGGGAAATGCCTGAAGTAACTTGAAGGTCCCACAAGCCTCCCGTCTGTCAGTGTCTCACTCGCTACAAATTGCTCAGCTGCAGCCACCACAGCATATTTTAATTGAATGCCTTGGAATTTTCCCACGTTGCATATGTGCTACCTAACCAAAAATCAAACCCAACGCCGACATCATCGCCCCCAACGAGTCACTTCTCACTTGAATACAAGTCGTCCTCAGCCACAAGAGAGCCATGCTCAAAAAGATTTCCGTCGGTCTGCCTCACAACATATCTCCATTCATCTCCTTTCCATTTCCCATCCGAATCAATGGTTACTTTAAAGCGACCGCTTTCGAATTTCACCGTCAGCCACGCATCATCTCCATTCTCAAATTTGGGATCAGGCTATTGTAGACTCAGAATTAATTTGAATGTCTTCGATGAGAATGAAGTGTAAACTTGCCTTCCGGATTTTCTGCTTCCGTGAGACTTTGTGTGATCTTTTTCTAGGAAGTGGGATTGGAAGGTTCTGTGATTTTTAGCCACCACTCTGCTTTCACTTGATCAAACAAAACCAACCTTCTCCCGACCGAGATTCATTTCACAGGCCAGTAAGACTTCTTTGGGCAGACCGACTTTGTCGTGTGACGAAACGGTCGGCGCTTTTGGTTGTGAATCTGCCTCGCTCACGAGAAGCTTGAAGAGGTCAGGCAGATCCCGACCATCGAACAGCCAATAATTGCCCAGAACCTCAACCACAGGGCTCATTTGAGCCAGAGGGAAGAACAAATCTGCCTTCGCGTAGTAGAGCATAATATCGATGCCGATGGTGCATATAAGGAGTATGTTTCCGTTTTCGTGAAGATCGTGAGTTTGTGTTTGGTTATGAAATGGAAGGGAGGAGACAGCAGAACGTTTGTGATGGTTCCCCGAGAGCAACGAGCCAGCCCAAAGAGAAATCTCTTCGGGTCCCTCTGCGTGCCTCCCGATGCACTCCAGTAACTTTCAGCACTTCCAATCACCTTGAGCCCCTTAGAAAGACCGATTGGGCATCAATACACCACGTGACATGACCCTCCCTTTTCACTCTCTAATGAGGTTCCCCACGCCAGTTCAGATGACCGCCAGTGACACGTTTCTCAAATGCAAGCTCAGGTCTCACCGACTCGTAGTACAGGGGGGCGTTTATCCCAGTGATATTACTCGCCGTGGTTCTCCAGGAGTGCCAGAGGCAGCTTTAGAACTATCCACATGTGGAAATCGATGGGCCGTCACCGATACAAAGTGACGTGGCAGAGGTACTTCTGAGCCTGTTTCCATACGAATCAATCTTTAACAGCCAGCGGTAGTGACCACGGGTGGTTGAATGGGGAGAGGAAGGCGGAAGACGAGTGCCAAAGGCAGCTTTGGAAGGATCCAGATGGGGAACTTGAACCTTACAACACGATGTCTGTGACTACCACACCGCCAACCATGGTCAGCTCCCTTTCGGCAATATAATTTTCTTTAAGCAATATGTTAGCAAGGCAGACAACCTTGAAAATAGGACGAACAGCCCAAAATATCAGGCAACGAGTAACGATTACATGGTGTCCTTAAGCGAGAAACTTAAACACCAGCGAGTCCAAGGGTCTTTGTAACATAAATTTCAGTGCCCATTGAATGAGCGAAATATATACAGAAGAAAACAATAAATTCTGTCGTAAATTTCTCCAGAGGCCTACACATACTTCACCAAAGTATCGATGTAAGTATCATAAGCCCCAACTCCACTTCCAGCCTCCATGCCGAAGATGTAATCTCCCCACCACTAAATAATATGAAAGTCAGCATTGTCCTATCACTAAACGACCATCTTGGGCCCGACTACGATGTCAGAATGGAAGGGGAAGGAATAAATCAAGAAACAAGTGAGAATAAGAAACTCACAGGTCCACCACCCCACCACATCGCACCCATCCACACATCAGTATTCGCCTTCAAGTCATCTAACAATCCCACCACAGCTTGCATACACTGCGTGTTCTTACCCCCCGCAAACTCCCCAATTATACCTTTCTTGTTGTTATCCTTCAACCACTGGGTCGCAGCAGCAATTCTCTCCACTCCAATGGTAGAAGACACGCATTCAGCGGAGGTACCTGATCCATCTGAGTCGAGATATTGGTGCATCTCGTAGACGATTTTGTCTGAAGGATCGGTAAGGTTGAGGAGGGAAGCACCGTTTCCGCTGGATATCCAGGTCCATGCCCCTGAGTATGACTTTGTGTTTGTTAGTTTTTGTGAAATATGAGGGAAAGAAATGGATGGGGATATGTAAGTAAAGGAGAAAAACATACAGTGCCCTCCACAAAGATATACTGCTCGCTAGCCCCCGCCCCACGGACTCCATCAATACAAGCTTGATTCAACTTCCTCGTCAAATCATCATCGCCCATATCATGGTACTCATTATTACAATCAAAAATGACCTTCGAATCACTCTTAAACGTCGTCGCAACATTCGTCCAGAAAGCTTCAAAGTCCGAAGTTGAAGTAATAATGCCCCCCACATACCGTCCGAAGTTGTGAGGATCTAGAACTGCATATCCTCCTCGCCCGGTAATATAAGTTACCACTTCCTTCAACGCAGCGAGATATGTGGCGTCGAGGGTGGATGTCATAGTTCCTTGGGCAAGACGTTCCATAAGGAAGGCGATTCGGAAGGTGGTCATTCCTTTATCCATCAGAGTACCGATTGCTGTGGTAGATGGCCATGTGTAATCCGTCCCAAGTGTACCCGGAATATTTGCTTGCCCAAACTCAGCTCCTGATTCGTTGACGCCGAAGAATTGAAAGGTTGTTGCCCGTTTCGTAGTCGAGGTGAGAGGTGAAGCAAGAGCTGATGCTGTTAGCCCCGCGGCCAGAAGGGAAGTGGTGAAGCGCATCGCTGCAAAATGAGGGACTGGACCTAAATGGGTGTGGTGGTGAAGGAAAAAGAGAAAGAGGTCAGAGGTGGACGGTATAGCTTTCTTAAAGAATGTTTGCTACCTAGGTCATCTCCCTCGATTTAAGATGAACCAGATCAAAACCAGGTTTCTCCTCTCTAAACGAATCACAGGAAATTCATCTCTCCACCAAACAATTCCCTCGTCTCCAAACCCAGAAACCAAAGTTCCCACAAGAAAACGGGGCATCCCCCTCCGATCATCAAGCCCAAAGCTTAAATGACGCTGGTCTCAGGGATGAAGGAAATTTCCCCACGAAAGAAACGCCACTCTCAAGGTTCTGGAAGGAATTCGACGAATGATGTTCCAATTCCGGAGCCTCGGGTTGTGGGGAAGTGATTTCCAAGGATCTCCTCATGTATATTGCAATCTTGAAAATCTCCATGGTTGACAATTTATATGAAACAACCTGGAACACTCCATCAATTTAAGAAATGTGATTAAGAACAATTTAGATCAAGTCTTCCTGAGTTTGATCTTGAAAAGTCACAGACGGGTGGTGACAAGAAAATTTCGCAACCTTTTGGTGGCAGAAGCATTTTGAGATCTCGTCGTGATGAGGGAAACTCGAAACAGGAAACGGCCTTTTTATTAGATTCCTAGAATCTAGTAAAATCAAGATGCAATCGATGTGCAACAAATATGCGGCAGTCCAAAAGAGGTAATGTGGCTGTGCGGAATACGGACTGTCACGTGACAACCCACTTGCTTTTGGCCCCAAACTCGTCCGCCTGCGACTGTAACAAACCCGCCAACACTTGCATCCCCTTAACTTTGGAGATAACCAGAACGTAGGTGTATTTAGAAGGCCAAATTTGAGTAGACAGCTTCCTACAGACAGTTAGCAAAGTATTTGTTGCAACTCCGTATCTATCCTTGCTCTACTTCCAAAGTGCTTCATCTGCAATTTCCTTTCTTAACGTGAGGATGAGATCTGTGGTTCAGAATTCACAAATGGGGACGCACTCAAATCAAGGCTCGGGGCACAGGGTAGGTTGTGGGTGCGCTTCTTTACCTCGAGGTCGTTCCTTTCCTTCCTCGTTCTCGCCTTGTCAACACTCGATCCAGGCGACACTGGACAGATTTGCAGGTTGCTCCTTCCTCTTGAACTCAAACCTGCCGATCCCTTCATGGTATCCCTGGATTAAAGAGGCAACCTGGAAATCTACGAGAACTTGGTATTTGAGAAGATCGGTGCAAATTCCGAGTAACCAACCCCACCCTAAGTACAACGGCCTCGGGAGAAAAGAAGAAGAGAAACCTAGTTTTTTTTCTTCAAGAACCAGACATACCTAAAATTACTCTTTCTGGATATGTGTATACTTTGAAGACGATCAGCAGGATATACTGGTAAAATCATCTGCGTCTCACAGCTCCTCAACCTATCCTTCCTCCCATACCTACCTACCTAGCTTAAGGCGTGGTCTGGAAACTTAAGATTCGCATGGGCACATAAAATCCAGCTCTCTTTAACTTTGCTGCGTGGGATCGGTCCATTTTCTGCCGATGTCGGGCTGAGAAGTGTTGCAGGTCTCGAAAAGAAGGTCGGTCCTTCCGTCGCTTCTCAGCCAACAATAAAAACCTAACCACTTAGAAGGCAGAACGTCCCTTCCTTGCTTTATGTCCATAATTGTATTGAATCTAGACCTTCGAAAGCCCAGGCCTCCACTTTAGTCTCGAACTCCAGCTTCTAACTTCTCAAACCCCGACCTAAAAGATGGTAACACGAGAGTGAAACTGTCAAAAACTTCGAGCTATACAGAGATTAACTCCAGAGCGTTGCCTGTTTCAAATTCACAATCTTAGATATGTCAACAAAAGAAAAAGAAAAAGGACCAAGTTCAAAAAAGTGATGAAATGAAATACTTCGATCCATAATAGCAAGGAGACTTTTTGACTTTGACAATGTACCGATTCTTCTGAAAGTTGAAAACTGCTCGAGTACTAAAAGCAAGATACAACCCCAATTTTGTTTGCAGAGAGAAAGAAGACCTGGCAACCCGGGGCTTGCATTGGTTGGGTTGTGCAGTAAAGCGTGGTGTAGCCAGTAGGAAACTCTTCTTATTTTTACACCCTACCTAGGTACCTGGGTAAAATCATCTGCGTCTCGTAGCTCCCCAACATCGTCCCGCCTCGACATGTCTAGCTTCTGGCGTGACTTGGGAAACTTGGAAGAACAAAAAATCCCAGTCGGGTCTGCCTCTCTGCGAGGCCCCGGAGTCCTTGAAGGCAGTAGTGAGTCGCCCCTTCCCTCAATTGTTGACAGGGCACTCGTTCTTCCATTGCGCACATACAAGGCGACCGGTGCTTCCTTCTCTCCATCTCTCGACCTCCCATTCCCTGGATTTCGTGCCAAGATCGGATGGAAAAATAAGGTCACTCAACTCTCAAACTAAGTCGTTCCTTGGAGGGTCCCTTTTGCCAAGCCAATGTAGAGGTTGGGATCGAGGTCGCTCTTCCTTCACTTCTTAACATCTCGACCCAACAATAAAATTCCAACCACTCAGGAGGCAAAGCGTTCCTTCCGTCTCAACATCTCACCGTTTTAACATCTCACCGTTTTATGAGTCTAGGGCCTGGTCATTGTAGTCTCGAGTTCCACCTCCCGACCCAACTGCCCGATGACGCGTTTGGAAGACCAAAAATAAGTATATTCATAAACAAGAGCCCTGAAGAAAACGCCTATCCCCCAAACAAACGAAAGAAGAATTTTTTTTAAAAAAAGCAAGTGGCAAAAGAAAGAAAATTAAATACTTAGGCTACAACGAGAGCTATGAGCATAAATTCCACAATGACTTGAAAAGCTCTAGGTAGACTCGCCCCAAAGGGCGTACAGAAACCAAGACACAGGGTAGGTAGGTCCTTTGGGTGTGAAGGAACAAATACCAGGGTTTGTCATTCCTATCTAGGTAGCAGTGTGGTGGATCGTGCCTGCTGCTCTTGAGATCGCTCCTTCCCAACACCTTGACTTTAGACCCAATCTCGGCCACAAGCAAATTGAGGTTGCCCCTTCCATCTTCTGAGGCCTCATTGGATCTAGACCTCGGGCTGCGAATTTGCTCTGGGCCTCGTCGAGGTCCGGCTAAAGACAACCCCCAAAGATGCACGACAAGAGCACTCGGTGGCAGCAAACCTAGGTTCGTCCTCTTCGACCTTCAACCCAGACAGCCATGCAAACACACAAACGTCCAAGTTCAAAAGAGAACCAGACCCAAAGATAAAACTCCGCTATTAACAACTAATAATTACCTAACTACTAATGTTTCTCCATCACCCGCTCAACCGCTCAATAAACATTCTCCCTCAACCCACTAGTCCTTAAACTCTGCACATGCCCACCACTCCCAAAAACACCCCCATTCCCACTCCCATTCCCATTCCCCGCCTTCAACTTCCCATCTCCATTCTCCATCGCCGTCCGTATCGAATCCGCAACGCCCCCCGCACCACTATCCGCACTTCCCCTCCTACTACTAACACTCCCCTGATCCCACGGCTTCGCCACAGAAAGCAGCCCCTTCACACCACCTGATTTCCGCGCAGGTAACTCACTACTCCCCGCCGAACAAACATAAAGCAAATACTTCAAATTCGGCAACGTCTGTCTGATATCCAAAACCTTAAGTCCCTGGCTCTCAGCCAGACGCTCAATGTTTTTGTTAAGGAGGAAGACACCGTATTCGAACCTAAAGCGTAGGGTGCCTTTATTGTAAAGGGGGAAAGTGCGTTGGTTATCTTGCAGGGTGGAGATGTAGTCATTTATGATGGATCGCGAGCCGAAGGAGGTTATGGGGTAGGGGAGGGGAACGCTGAGGTAGTATTGTAGCATTTCTACTACACGTGCTACGTATCCTAGACCTGCGGAGACGGTATCTTCGTCTTTATCGTCGAAGTGGGAGTTTGGGAGGGGGAGGCCGCAGATTGTGAAGAGGAGGGGGGAGGTGGTGGGTTCGATGGGGAAGATGGTGAGGAGTTCTTCGCATATTCTACGACGTTGTTGGTGGAGTTCTGTGGTTTTCCCTGCTACTAGTTTTCGGCATTGGGATAGTTTGTCTTGCGCGTTGTCGATGTCTTCTTGAGTTCGTGCTTGTACCTCCTCCCCGGATTGTATTGCTTCTCTTCGCGCGGCTATGGAAGCTTCTAGTTCTGTCCGCTTTCGTATTGATTGTTTGAGTAACTTCCGCTCAGAGGTTACGTATCGGGAAGCAAGCGCTGCCTCTTCCCGCGCTTGTGGAGCTTCATCGATTGGTGTTTCCTTGAATATCGCATTGATCTGATTTGCAAGCTCTTCTCGAGTCGCAAGTGCATCTTGAATTGATTCATCCAAGTTCGAAAGTCTCATCAGAGCACTATATGAGGAAGTCGGCAATGCTGGGGCAGGTTTCGGTTTTGGCAGCTTTGAGCCCATCTCCATAGTATATATGCCATCGATGAGCTGAAATACAATCGAGTTCGGCGGAAAGGAGTGATTTTCGAGTGATCCAATAAATCGTAGATTCCTCAAGTTAACCTCCTCCTCCAACAGAGGTGTAAAATCCGTCCGCTTGACCCAAACCCGCACCGTAACCGTATCCATCCTCGTAGTAGCCGGGCCCAAACCCGTAAGATCAAAAAATCGAAAACTTGGGTTCATAGCCTTCTCCACCACTTCGCTGATTTAAATCGGCTCCTCCTGCCCCTCACAATTAATCGTAAAGAAGGTATCCGCCATCCGACTATCAATCACCTCCTCCAGCTTCTTCTGCCTCAACCCCGGACTAGCACCCACCCAATTCGAGCTCCTCCTCCGCTCCTTCGCTGGCCGCCGCAGATCTCCTGATGAGGCGGCATGGTGAAGTTGTGGCTCGCGGAGGGTTTCCAGCTTCTGGGGCGTTTTGTTGAGTGCCGCATCGTCAATTGTGTGGCCGCGTGGACGCGATAGTGTGAGGTTCCGTATATATATACCTTGCAGATGTCGGACTTTTCGGTTTTGGGGGAGTAGGAGTGGCCTCGATGGTTCGGCGACCATGGTGATGTGTTGCGCTCTGCTTGTGGTTGTGGTGAGGTTCAACTGGGGAGGCTGGGCCGTTCGGCGTCATTTGTGGCCGACGAGGCTGACTTTCTCAATTCTGACCAGCAGGTTTGAGGGTGGTGGCAGGCTATGGTCTGCATGTCAGGGATATTTGAGGGCTGGATAGAAAGACAGGAAGCTGTGAAGGGTTACTTTAGTTAATGTGTTTTGGTGCGACTATAGCTCGAGTACATTCAC
>LLCD01001133.1:0-12534 GCA_001414355.1 Hymenoscyphus salicellus
GTCTAACGTACCTTCTCTTCTATCAGATAGTGTTTTCCTTATAATTTTCCAATTTATTTTAGTTGTGCTGTGAGTGTTTCAATGTAGGTACCTATTTAGGGTCTAGTCGCAATATCACATGACGTCGTACCAAGCGCGTCGCGCGAAACCCTGCGACCTAACCTTCCAACTCACTCCAGTTCAATCATTCAGCAATATTGCCATGGCGCAACCAACTCCTGGCGAAGAGGACATGGGTCCTTTAGAGAAAGGTCGTCGCAGATATTCAAAAAGGGATTACCCAGGAGCTTTGTCTGCCTTCACTGATGTAAGTCTTCTTCAGCCCGGTACCTCGACTCACACATGAAGCTATTGTATTTCTGAATATTTATTCATTTTGCAGGTAATAAATGTTAGCACTTCACATATTTTGCTAACAGCCTTGGATCATCGAGCCGCAACATACGAAAAGCTGGGGCAGCTGCAAGCAGCCCTCCGAGATGCGAAAAGGATGATCGACTTAATGCCGGAAACCCCAAAGGTAAAAGTCTCGCTCTTGAAAGTTTAGAGAATGCGACTCTAATAAAATGAAGGGATATCTCCGATGTGGCAAAATTTTGAGACTTCAAAGCCAAAATAGTCTGGCTTTGAAGATTTATGAACGAGGGCTCAAAAAAGTCAAGATTGGAACTGATAATGATCGAACTGTAAGACATCGAATAGAATCTGTCATTCTTAGCTGATCATGAAAAAGGTCCTGCAATCCATATTCAACAATTTGAAGCGTGCGCAAGACCCCGGCAAGAATCTTGATCCTCTACAATTCCTACCCCTAGAGTTGGCAGAGATGGTCTGTCGTAATCTCAGTATGAGGGATAGGGTGCAAGTACATTTATTCCAGGTGAAGTCGGATGCTAACTTGTCTTCAAGTATCTGTCTTGCGGTCTCAAAGCCTTGGAAACGACTTCTCGAATCATCGCACAAACTCTGGACTATATTGGACACTACCTGTGCTCGCAAGCCCATCACTCTCGTGTCTATCAAAGTCCACCTCAGGAGATCAAATTACACCCTTGACCATGCAATCATTACCATGAGAGCGAATTTCGATGCACAGAAAATGTGCTTTCTGACCAGGACCTGTAAAAGTCTTCGCTCTCTGGAACTGAATGGCAATGGTGTTATAGGTACCTCACTTACTTCAGCATTGTCAAAGGCCAAAAAATTGGAGTCCATTGCTGTATCTAAGAGCACTGAGATGACCATGTCTCATGTAAAGGAGGCTCTGAATTGCTGCCAAGAAACGCTAATTGAAGCCAAATTCCTGCTGGTGAGGGGTCATAACAATGCCAGTGGTGGCGTAGACTTTCCTCGGCTTGAGAAGCTCCAGAAACTGGTTCTTTGTGCTAGGAATGATTACTCAATAAGTCCCGTAAGTACTCTCTGTTTCTAACTCTTATCCTCCAATAGAACTAACAGTTTATCTAGTCCAAAATTATGGAATCTACTCCAAATTTGCTGTCACTGACATTGAACGGTTGGAATTGTGAGCGGTTAAATGGCATGGGAGCATCTAAGACGTGGGATGGCCTACGAGAACTTGATCTTTCGGATGCCGGGCTCACCACGTTTCCCAAACTACCATCTAGTATTACCCGTCTGATTCTAAAGAATAACTCACAGTTAAAAGATGCCGACCTGGAAGCCGACGATGCTGACTACTCGCTTCCCCTCCTTGGGGAGTTCGACTGCGAAGCCACTGGCATTAGCAATCAGTTCATCACAAAGATAACTCAACCTTCCATTAAGCTTGGAAACTTGCGTACTCTTTTGATTGGACGCCGATTAAGTGAACTGGTTCCAAACAACACTGCGCTCGAACGAATCTATCCAACCTCCACTTCCGTTCAGGAACTCTCTCTAGCCAGCTTTCAGGAAGCAGACCATTATATTGTGGACGCAGTGAAGCTATATCCAAACGTACGGAAGCTCGATGTTTCTCATACTAAGATTACTGGCGTCGCTGTGAAGGAATTCGTCAAAGGGGGTGTCAAAAAACTCATATTGAATGGGTGCGCTAATGTCTCAGGAGATGCCGTGGACTGGGCACGGGGCCAGGGTGTTGAGGTTGAGTTCAATTTCCCAAGTCGAATTCAAGGCTCGAGGGCGGGGTGGAGGAATCTTGCTCTTTGATCCCTCAGCGGGGGTTCATGCACAGTCTTGATGGACCAAGATATGTATGCCGTAGTAATAATACTTTCCACAAATCCAAATCTTCTCCTTCGAACACTGCCCCACGAACCGCGTGAGTGTTTGCTGTTTTCTATTTTTAGTTTAGTAGGCCCAAACCTGTTATGGTAATGATTCTCATTTCCAATTCCTCCCTTGTTTTCCTATAGTATGAAACAAATTGATATTTAGTCACAATGCTACATGTCCTACTTCTGTTAAATGCCATTTTAAGACACCGAGTCTTGTGGTTTTTCCTGTTGGTCATTGAAACGAAATTCAGTGCATATTTATGCAGCTTATCAGCAGATTCTAATGCTGTAATCACCATCGCCACCAGAGGCCGAATGCGACAAACGTTACGCAATATACTGGGTTTGAGAATATCATTTCCCTCGTTGCCACCAGGACGATTGCCACCAACAAATTTTCGCGCATTCATCTACAACATGCTAACCTCAAACACACTCGCATGCAAAGGATAAGCTATATTAAGCTTACACGCATCAACTATACCGCCATACACCTAAAAGTACAATTACCCGCCATAAGCGAACTTATTCATACCCTCCAATCAACCCATGTCACGACTCTAAAACGCTTCTACTTCATACATGGCCAAAATAACCCCTATTTCATGTCTGTGCTCTCTAGAGCGGATACTTCCTAGGAAGGAAGGGATTTGCTGAAATATCCAGAGATGATTTGCTGTGAGCTTGTTGATTTCGACAAATTTCGATGAGGTGGACGGATATGAAATGGGGGTTATTTTGGCCATGTACGAAGTAAGCACTTAGCACCTCCACCACGCACTCTCAAAGCAAGGTTGTCGCCGCCAGAGATGGAAGCCAATCCCAGAAACCAAGTTTTCGGTAATGCAAGCAAAAGTTCTCTACATCTTACGCGCAGATCTTTCCAACACCCTGTCCTGCTCGTACCCCGTAAACAGGTTCAGGTACGAGTTATGGATCTGAAGACCCCTCATCAGCCACGAAATATATCATGACTTATATACGACTTGCTTCGCATTTCCTACTCGGCATACAATTCACTAGAGCTGAGCCTCCCCCGGTTCGTGGGGGTACTATAATGCTTCTCAGCTGGACAAGCATTTGTTACTTCGGAGTTGTGTATGTTAGCTTCGCCGTATGACTGCGCCGGAACTCCGAGGTTTTTTGTTTCTGAAAATGGTTGCGCAATGTCTCGATATCGAAAAGATCGTTTTGTGTTTCCGATTTTGTTGTTTCGGGAGGATTTCATTTTCTATGAGGATGAGGGGATAGGGAAATCTGCCTTGGAGCGGGTTCCCTGTTTTATTGATTTTTGTTTTTAAGAATCGATTGAGTTTTTGCTTCGGTGATGGCTAGTGTGTCGGGCTTCTATTCTATCATGACGGATGAGGTGTGTGTGATTGCGTTGAGAAAAACCTTTCCCTACCATGTCGCTCCTTCCCTCAACCCCCTCGACTTTGACCTCACTGCAACAATCGACTCGCTCCTTCCCTCTTACCATAACTCCCCGCTTGTCTGCCGACTAACCTCTCCTGACTCGACTCTCGATCTCAACTTCAACCCTCTTACCCAAACCACTTTCAAGCTTTCTGTTCTTTTGCAGCACATCACAAAGGTTTGCCCGAGACAGTTGGACACCACGGCAATACCTCTATTCCGTAGCCAGATAATTCAACGACAGCGCATTTAAATGACAAATTATTGGATTAAGATGGACAATCGAATCTTTCTCCGAGCATCTATATTTTTTGTATATTTTTCTGATTTTGTTATGTTGAGTTATACTTTGTTGTAGAAGTTTCAGGTGTTGCTGCCCTCATCCCCTGAGAGCGGTGAGTCGAAAAGGGCGATTTAACCACCCCTCATCCTTCCGTCTCCTGCTTGATGACTTCTCAATGCATTTCCCTTTGAACCTTATTATGAAAGAGGTCTACACTGGAATGATCTACCTTCCTCATCATATACAAATAACACTAGAGTACGTCAATCATCCGCCCCAAAATTAGGCAACCATCACATAGCCTCAACTGTTTTCCAAGTCACTTCAAGCACGATCAAGTACAATACCAAATCAATAAACCGTGTCTCCCCATCTTCCAGATAAATCCAAAATGGGAACCGAAAGCCCACCACCATCGAATGAAGCACACGAACAACTACTCACAATGCGGGAAAGAATACTCGAACGCCCCTCTCAATGTCGAATATCGGAGCCGCAACCTGGGCTAGAACTTCAACGTAAAGTCTTCTACAAACAGGTTCAACGCCGGAAGAGGAGAGAGAAAATGGAAAGGGCTGTCGCAAGGGGTGTTCTTATTTGCTGTGTAGCAGGAGGTCTCTTTCTGCTAGGGAGGTGGTGGTGGTGGTGTTAGTTCACAGATCCGGTTATTTGTTAGTATTTTTGTGCATCCAATATGAAGTTGTTCTCGTTCTCATGCAATTTCAGGTTCCACAAATGCTTTATTGCTATTATTCGTCTCATACATGCTGAAATTATTTCACAAATAATTGTAACAATCATTTCCTCAGAAGCACTCTCAAATTCAAGAGTGTGACTCAGATCAGCCTCCTATTCTGACATTGCCACTCTACTGCCAAAATGCGCCTGGGGAAATTTCATCGCATGAAATCGCATCTGTGTTCGCGTCATGCTATTTCGTCGGATAATTCGGCCACGACCTCGTTCAGAGAAGAGCACTGAGAGAGAAACTTCCTCCCATTGCTGATTTGGTTGACGAGAGACTGGAGAAGTGTGAAGCGGGAGTAAGAGATTTGAGGATTACTCTCCGTCACCTTCTTTCCCTCAAATTATGCGAATCAACCTATAACAATAAAATATTTTGTTCTATACAGTTCGAAAGAATGAGAGCTTTGGTTTCTCGATTCTCCCAACCTTCTACATTAATTGCTACAATTTTTTCAAAGATTCTTGTGCATATATGCTAGAAGAGCAACAGAGAGTGTTGCTCGGATCTCTTCCCTGTTGAGAATTTCCGAAATATCATATATGATAAAAATGAGACCTCACAATGGCGCATGACTTTGTACCTGCTGCTTCTAGAGAAGAATTGTTCTAGATCCCATAAGTAGGTATCATCCACGAATGTCTTTTTGTTGCATAATTCAGCGCAACTAATTTCGAAATTTCTGAATTCGCCAACTAACCTAAAATTTTGAGCTTAACTTTCAAAGGAATATAAGTACACCGACCGTTTGTTCCTAGGTTATGTAATAATCAGAAAGACGGTAGACTAAACCAACCTCACTTCAAGCGAACTAGGTCCTTGAGTTCGTACGTCGTCAAAAGCCCAATTTTCATGTGACAAACAAGCGAGCAAAAATGTATGTAAACCAAGTGAGGCTCTCTTCGTCTCCTCCCAGCCTTGTCCTCGTAAACCCCTCTCCTATCAAAACCCAAACGAATCACATAATTCTTCACACATGCTGCAGACACCTGCAAGTAAACATCTCCATACCTGCGTGATTTGTACCACCACACATCAAACCCGGTTATACGAAAATCCTTGAATTCCCTAAGAGGGAATCAAGGATATACGTCTCCTTGACGTAAACTACAATTTCTCAATTTCCAATATTCTTTCCTCAAGTCTTTCCTTTCTCATCTGCCTATACGACTCATAAATAAAAAAAGGTGATGCAAGGATCCTAACTCATAAAGCTCTCAAAGCTGTACTACATATGTCCACTTGAGGCCAGGCACCCCGGCTCAGCCTCATAGCATTGCATGAACACCTCACAAATTTCCAGCCCCCAAGCTCCTTTGCTCGCCGACCTCGCTACAGGAATCCGCTTTTCGATCCGAGATTTTGTGGGAGGGTAACATGAAATGAACGTCGGAGTCTAGACGAGGCGAACTGTTCTTCGTTACACAGAACCCCAAGCCTCGGTGTGGAACCTGAATCCCCCCCAAAACCAGAATCCCTCGCTAATAAATCCCCTTTTTGTTAATCCGACACGACCGAGTATCCATGTACTGCACAGTTACTGAAATTGTCTCGGTCTAGTAATGATCTCCAAGGAGATCTAGAGGTTTCCTCTTGGTCACAAAATTGTATTACAGTATCATGGCTTATCTGCAGGACCCTTCCATCTCATCTCCACTGCATAGCAACATATACCGGTATCGAAAGAACTGTTGTGCAACACTGTACTCAACCTCGTTCATGTTTCCAGATCCAGTCACAAATTAGACCACACCACCTCCGCAACATTGAACAAGCTCAGCCCTATCTGTAAGACACTTTGAGTATCTCATCTGGTCTCCAATACAATGCACAGAACGGCCAACCTACCGGTTGTGCAACCCCAAATACCGGTATACAAAAACTTCACCGGTATCGCCGTCTCATTCCTGAAAAGAGTCATGCCAAACGTCCTCTCTACTCCCGGGGAAAGGAGATACTTTGACTCGAGGAGGCTCAATTGATTGCTTGAGGCTGTCTACCTTACCTAGTACCTAGTCATCAGGATTGTTACACCTGATCCTTCCTCCGCATATCAAAGAAAAAAAGGTAAGAACAGAGAACGAGAGACCGGACAATTCGATATTCAATATCCGAAATTCAGCATACATCAATTCAATTCTCTCAAGGCATACTCAGACACCTCCCAAATAAACAGAAACACAGAATTCACGCTGCCTCAACGCCCGACTTTCATTCTGCCCTCTTGTTTGTACAGAAAGAAATAACAATGCGACCTCACCCCCGTAACTTGTTCTCGTGAAGAAGAACAAATAGAAAATCCGCAAGCATACACGCCATCAAAAACTCGTATACAAGGCAGCATCAGAAATCAAAAACGCCCGAGCACTGAAAGACCACGCTTCCTCCCTTCACTTTTATCATTTACTTTCCAGAGAAAAGAAAGCCGCGATGAAAAAGAAATCGGAAGACCGAGGAGGATTCCGAAGAACAGTTCCTACCGTATGCCATTTCAGCCTCGAGCGCGCTATCTTTTCTTGAACAATACAATACAGAAGAAGTCAACACAAGCATTACATCCAATGATTAATCCATGTCGGTGCCCCAAGTCCAAATACACTCGTAGACAAGGCAGTAAGTATACCAGACGACACAAAAGCCCGACTACCAAGCTTCCTTCGTTCAATTATTTATCGAGAAGAAGAAAGAAGAAAAAAAATGCCGCAATGCAAAAAAGAGAAATCGGAAGACCTCGGTACATTCAAATGAACATCCTCGCATTCTACCTGCGAAAATTTCAAGCATAAACAAGCATCCTTGTGTTTTAAAAACTAGCATTTACGTACCCCGTATCCAAGGCAGTAACGAAATGTACCATCCATACTAGATGGGAGACAAGACGCCCGAGAATACGTACATGTAAATCTGTACTGTACTACGACCTTGCATTTCGGACTCGAAAAAACAAATGTTGAAATGTTAACAGGAAAAAAAAGGGGAGGGGGAGCGGGTAGGGGGGAGAGTCAGGTAGCACATAATGTCAATATGCAAGGAACGAATCGATAACGTGATCAAGTTTTATAATTTTGTTGGTATATTAGCTCTTCTTTCTAGGTAGATGTGAAAAGTGAGGCGGACGAACGAACGAACGCAGAAAACACACCAGGCATTTTCCCCCGCCCCCATTCCCCCACACATCTCTTAAAGTGCGATCCTTCTCTCGGTGTGAAAGAATTTGTTGTGTTGGACTAGCCAATCACATAACACAATCCCAAATTTTTCTCGGTATGACTGCACAGAAGCTGCCTGAGCCCTGCGCCATTTCGCGAAGTAAATCACATGTTCCCCCATCCAACCTTCTCTGCCTACAAGATTTCTTCCAGGATTCCTTTCGTATTTTCTTCCAGCGAATACGAAAAAGTAAAGCTGCATGCAGCCAAATACAAGAATCTCGTACTCGTAGCAAACAGACAAAACTGATTCGGAATAAAAAAGTTGACTCGAAGAAAATTTATACTGCTTTCCTAACTTGAAACCACTATAGGCACAGCCTATGTTATTCCTATCCCAACTTGTTTGCGTACAACGCGATTTTTCCTCCTTTTTCAGAATCCGAGTTACAAAAAAACAACTGCCTGAGCGGGAGAGCTAGCTCCTATAATTTTTTGATGACCAAGAAAACAAGAGGAAGGCTGATGAGATCACAGATCGCATCAACATCTTTCCCTCCTTCCAAAGAAAGAGAAACAGCAACAAAAGCCTTCAAGACAAGAGGTGAGAAGAAAATCCCAAGTGTATCCAGTACCAGATTCCAAACCCCCCTCCGAAAAATAGTCCCCAAAATAGAACTCCAAGGTATCATTTCCGTCCCATGCAAAACAGAGTAAAAATCCAGCTCCCATCCTAAAAGGAAAAAGTGAGAATGAGACAGAAAGAAAAGTAAGAATCAGAAAAACCAGCGAGGAAAAAGCGCAAAAGAAAAAGAGAGAAACAAAACAAAAACACCATATGCCTCCCAAATACCCAACGCTATGCCTAGAACAAGAAAAACCCGCTAATGCAATGCTGAAAAATCAAAGAATTCCAATGTCGTGTGGTACGTCCGTCCGTGGTGGTGTGTGTAGTGTATATGTGGAAAAAATGGCGTGAGCCTTGTGTAATATCCCTTTTTCCTCCTTCAACTCACGCCCTCGATAAACTCTTAAGAATCATGGCATTCGTATCCGTCTTCGGTAAAATTGGTGTGTGTGTTTTCGTGAAAATATATGTTATTCGTAGATGTGATGTTTTTTTTAATATGATATATAAAAAAAAATTGAGGGGCAATGGGGCCTCGGCCATGGGGACAGCCAGCCGTGAAAGGCCGAGGGAGAGCTTCAAAGCGGCGCAGAGCGTGCCATCGATCGATCGTGACCGACGAACAGCATGGTGAGCTGAGAAGGTGGCGTGGAGGTGGTTCGGCCTCGAAAGGAGAATAGGTATATAACCCAATGGGTGAACTCGAAAGACGCTAGTGGTCGCGAATGCCATGAATATCCAGTCATCGAAGGCAATATGTTTCACCTGCGGTGTCGTCGAGATGAGGAGTGTCTATGTGATCCGTGGCTTGCTGTGCCATAACCTGAGTCCGAGTATCCACCAGACGATGATGATGTCTCTTGTTGTGAATTGGAGTGTCTTTCACAGGCGTATCCGACGAGGACGGTCCTTTCTTGGATCGGATGCCCAGATGTTCCGTATGCAGCACACATATCGATGTTATGCTTGTAGTAGATGCATCGGCAAACTGAGTACTTCTCAACGACGAGGTAGCACATCTTGATGGTGTTTGCTTGAGGTAGTGTTGTTGTTGGTTTGGCTGGATTGTTAGGTTGACGATTTGTAGTGGGGTAACGAGTTGTTGGAGGGGTAATTCGATGAGCAAGTGAAATTAGAAAAGAGCTTGAGATGAACGGCAGTAAAGCTATGAAATATATTAACAAACTGAGTGACTGTAAAAGAAGCCTGGGGAACAAAGTCTAAGAAAAATTGACGACTGAGGCAATGTGATGCAAAGAGTCATCTGGTAAGTTGGGGAGTGACTGCCTTATACTCCAAAGAGTTGAACGAGAGAGGCTTCCTCGAAGACATTAGGCAGCGTTGAGTGGAGACAGAAACGAGTGTAGTTGGGAATATGCAGACTCGCAGGAATAGAAAGCAGGGGAGCGAGGAGGTGGAGGTGGGTGGAGGGGTGAGTTGAGTAGAGAGTACCAGGGTGTGTTATTGTTGGCAAGTCGACATGAGAATCAAAAAGGTGGATATCCGAGGTTCTGCGCCGGGACTTCGACGTCAGACTAGGTAAGAACCCAAACTGGTGGTCTATCCTTGGTGGCTTGCCAGGGGTTGTGAAAAGAGCTGATATGTGGTAAGAAAAGTTATCAGCCTCGAGTAGCAGCTCCTACCCCTGGGAGTGAGTGATAGCGCCATATCGGAGAGTTAGTTCTAGATATCTGGTACGGTCAGTTCATTCAGGTTAGTGACGGAGCAAGAGATGCCAAACAATGGAGAATGGAGTATGGCGGAGCAGGCCTTGTGCATCCGACGGGGACAGACTACATGCACTGTGTAGACTGGGGGGTGAGTTGACGCGTAGGGAGATATGGGGCATGTCAAGCAAAGGAGAGAGAGGAGCAGGAATGCGAGGGCAGAGGGGGCAGAACGGGGCGAGGATGGTGATGGTGTGGGCAATGAGAGAGGCGCCCGGGACCAAAATCAGACAGCGATGAGGGTTCGAGTTCTTCGTGGGTGGTAGTGATGATGGTAATTCAGGTACGAAGTACGATCGGTCGTTGACTGTTCGAGATGGAAGACAGATGGCATGCGAGATGGCATCCATGGATGGAAATGCGGCCAAAGGTGGGGCTGCCTGCTGCGGTCTGCGCCAACCACTCGCCAACAAGCGAGCGAGGGTCAGCATCATCACCGCTCAACGGTCGAGTTGACTGCGGACGCATTTAGAATCCAACCTTGAAGCTCGAAGAAACGTGGGTAATAAGTGGACACTACTCGGATAGTTTGTCTCGGAAACACACAAACCGATGGAGAGCTAAGGTGGGGTGGAATTGAGAAAGCCCATCTGGCATCTGGCACTTGTTCACCACACCATATGCACAACTGCAGTTAACCCCTTTTGGATCTCCGGGAACTTGCACTTGCATACAGCAGCCCTCGGTCGGTGGGAAGCCACTCATTGCTCGTAGTTGACTCCCCGAGGTCATGGCGGACGAAGCAGTAATCCGTCAATCCAGATCGCTGGCATACCAGAGTCTCGTCTCTGGGAAGGAGATGTCAGTTTGGCAGGCTGTGTGTGGAATCGTGGAGCGTGACCTTGCATGGGTCTCCGGAAGCTCGCGCAAACCCGTTGCATCATCCAACACCACGAGTCCCAAGTACCGGACAGATAATCGTCTGGCGGTGGTTTGGCGGCGTATGGAAGCTGTATGCACCCTGTGCATGCCCGCGGCAGCTTCCCAAAACGTGACCGTCTCGGTGTCTTAATCCAACAACGGAGACTGATGAGTAGATGCCCTCAAAATCGTGCGTCAATGCCCTTTAGTTCCACAAACTTCCACCAGCTCGGATTACCCTGCATGCGACAATGCATATTGTCGTCCGATCTAACTTCCACCCCTTCACTAACTGATGACTCCCGGCAAAACATGATGATCGGACGGGAAGCTTGCGCCTAGTAACTCGATAGATACCTAAAAGTAGGAAATCTCTCTCCGAAACAAAGCATTGTTACTGGTCCCCGCAGCCTATTCCGTATTTGCTCCAATCGCTGACTCTGCCTTTCCGGCCTCAGGTTGGAGGACGTGGGGTATTTGCTTGATTTGGGATATAATATATGCCTATATGCAAGTCACCAAATGGATATGACTCTATTCAGTCCCTCTTCTCAGCTGGACCAGGCGACGAAACAATCATCTGCATCTTCCGTTCAGCCTCAACCATTGAATAGGAAATGTTTCATGATCCTAATACACTGAGAGCAACAAGAGTTGCGGGAATTCGTGACTGTAGTCCCTGCTATAGAGGCACTTGCCTGATAAGAGAAAAATTATTGTTCTTGCCATTTCGGAAAATTGACTTGATTTTCTGTAAATCGACCAGGGGGACCCAAATGTCGGAGTTATATTCTTGGAGTAGTCACGAATTCCTTCACCCTTTGGTAGAGGGGAAAACCCAAGGCAAAGAAAGTCGATGTGAGTTATCAATCTCGAAATCGTAAAGGTAAAACAATAGTCGATGCATGTCGAGATTCCTTCCTCATAGGCGTAAATACGATCGACTGTGGGTCAAGGAATGGAATGCATATCTCCAGAAGCTCTACGGAATTGAGGCTAACGATAGTACTCTCGTTAACATGAAAGCCGACGAACATCGATGGGATGTTGTGCATGGAAGAAAAAGTGACATCAAGAAAATCTGCCTTGCGCCAACCAGGTGAAGAATCGGCAAAAGGGTCCAAGCAACAAGCTTGCACCACGGCCCCGCTCCAAAATCTCGTAAGGCGTCCAATCAATACTATGTAAATGAATTCGTTTCGGTAAAAAACGTGATCCAGAGATCTCCGCAAAAATCTGCTTCGCCTCAAAGTGGCTTTCCAACCTTCGCGATTTTCGGCTGACTGTGTCGAATGAGAATCCATCGCACTGAATAATCCGCGGGGTTTGTCGGCCATGCCGTGTAATGAAGGCAGTGAGTGAAGGCAGCAGTAATTGTTTGATCTTTCTTTGGAACTGGACGAGGTGCAATTGCGTCAAGAATCGCCCGGCGTCTCTCTTGACTTCAAATCGCTTGTTCTGATTGATGTTTCGGGGGGGGGGGGG